>BROG01000274.1:0-35000 GCA_030159075.1 Atrina japonica
CAGTCGTGTAAACATGGAACATAATAATGAGGATTTACGGTATCAGTAAGTAAATGTTTCAGTTGTTACGTCGACTGAACCGTGGAAAATGGCGGTTTGGAATCCAAACAGATCGAGTGATTACTGATCAGTTGTAAAAATCCCATTTCTTTCGCCTGTAAACATTAAAGCGATAGATGAAAGTGATACCGCCATAGTCATTTGTATTTGTAAAAATGACGGATTTTGTCAGCTGTTGTTTCGTTTTTTAAAGTGTTTTCTTGTCAGCTATGCTTCCCTTGGTAGACAGGTCCCTGGTAATGAGTTTAACAGAAACGAATATATTCAACAAAATGCTGTGTAGGAAATAGACATTCGCATACAAAACGTGAAATAGATTCGATTTGCGTGACAAAACGATTCCGAAGGTCAAACTTCTGTCATTTCATTAACTTTTTTGACAGTTTCACTTTGCTATAAAAGAATATCCAACTTAAGTCAATTATGATCTGGCTCCAGTGTCACCGGTCTGGGTAATTACTCTGTTTATTTAAAATACGGAAGGAAATGGATTATAAAGATCTCTGACATACAATGTTTAGCAGAAAGAGGGGGAAACATGTATTCTCCGCTATGTAAGCATTTATTAATATATACTGTCATGTTGAATGCATTTTAGAGCTACATTCACAAACAAATCGAAAATGTACGCAAATTTGAAACAAAGATACGAAATAATTAAATTGTTTTCGAGGATAAGTCTTCGACTCATTTCAAAGGAATCATAAACATGGAATACCTCTCGATATATATTGTTCAGCGCCATGCAACAGTGCGTGTCCGGTAAAGACACTTTTGTTTTGTTGAAGAAACGGCTGACGAATTTCCCGACAGTAATGAGGAAATAATGACGCCATCTTAAATACATCGTCTCTACACAAAATATAATATGTTTTCAAAAAGCGAAAGAAAATGATTTACGTCGCTGCTATACGATGGTGTATTAGATATATTCTTGTATATACATTATGCAGTATTCAGAGACGATCTTTAACGGTTGGCAATGATCTCTCATTTGTCGTACTTTAATTTTATTGTTCACCGTGCAATATGTTTTGATATGGTATATATTATCAACATTACATCCAAAGTTGTATCCAAAAATAAATGTTCAGGACAATCGATTATGGCAATATGACTTCATCAGTTGAGCTTAAATTTAACATAGATGTAGTTTCAAAAAATGTGGTATAATACATGGCCAAAAATGACAACCTACCTCAGTGAAAAAAAGTTTACATAGATATATCGCATACGCGGTGATTTAAAATTGAATCAATTGGTAAACAAATTACGATTATCTCCCTTGTATTGTAGACTCCCAAACATCGTAGAAATATGTTTCCACCGTTCAACACTTTAGGCACAGCAAATATATGACCTATAAAATGACAAATGATTGGTAAATCCTGTTTTAAAATCGATAAATGATAAAAGCAATCATATATTATTTTTATATATATTTTGCTCTAAAAAATGTTTATTTCCGAAAGAAAAAGTGGTGTCATACAAGGTCAAATAATAAATCTAAATGTATTGCCAAATCCATCTAAGACTACCACCTGTAAAATTAATATCTCAACTTTTGAGTAGTACAGAATTTAAATGGTGCTGTAAGCGGAAAATAATACTTTAGTATAAAATAATTGGCTGGTAGCGAAATACCAGGTACTTGGTTTATGTATACCTCTAAATCGTATCTAGAGAAGTTAATAACTTTTTGACTAAATTATCGGACATACAGGTATGTTGTACTCGTATAAATAGTAAAGTACCTTGCCAGGTACATGGCATTTGACACATTGAAGCGAATTATATTAAAATAACATCAAAATTAAATTTGTTTGAATTTTACAATTTTAAGCCTCTAATACAAAATTCCTTTTAGACATTCTACACAGTGTTTTATATCATTATAATACATCGATTGTATTTTTTGATTATTATTACACAATATTATTCAAATAAACGATTAATAATTCAAAAATGGAATAAAACAATAACCGACCTGAATAAAAACGAAAATGAAAAATATTTCTGCATCCTAAATAGAAAAATATTTATAAAAATATTTTTCAAACACGTTGTCAGTGTTTTTCCAAGTAAAATCGAGTTTGTTGTTACAGTTATACTCGTATATCAACATTGTCACTTTCCAAATATTTGAATTTTAAGAGATACCTATACATGATTCGCCTTTATCACATAAGATATTAATCCTAGGTTTTATCTACATCATACTAAATTTCCCCAGTTGTTCTTGGCATTTTTCCAGTTTATATGATTCAGAAAGAAAATGGGATTGAGACAATAAAGTGATTTTGGCGTGAAATTGTAAACATAAATTATACAAATTATAATATTAATTGCTATCTTTTTTTCTCTTACATTTTCTTTTTCTTCGTTTGTTATTTATTTATTTATTTATTTATTTATTTATTTATTTATTTATTTAAAAATTCGCGTCTTTTAGAAATATCTGTGTTAAAATCAATGTGATAAAACAGTCCTATATTATATTTTTTATCTATGAATGGGTTTGAAAAGTTATTTATTTTTTCTTTCAAATTAACAGAAGTTTCAAAATAACTGGTAATGGTTATAAAATAATTTTGGTCGGGGATTCAAAATCATATCAAATGAATTGGAATTTTAGTGTAACAGAGTTCAATATAAGTAAGGTTTGACTATAGGTTTGTTTTTATACAGCAATCATGCTACCTCTCATGAACACTGTATCACTTGTTACCACTAATCTTGTTACGGCGTGAAATAATTAACGTTATATACACTGAATAAACAAACATCCATACTTTCAAAACAGGAAAATCACTGTGAGATCTGTTGAAATAAGTTGTTTTCAAAAATATATCACAATTCTTGTGTTCATAAATCAAATATACTTTGTGAAACATATTCACTTTCCGGGCACAAACGAAAACATTTCCAAACATTTATTCATATTTCCAACACCTGCATTGTATGTCATACTCATCTGAATCAAAAATCAAGTTTATATACGGCTGGTCCTTATGTTCAAATTTATTAACCATTATATTTTCAGAAAAGATCAATTATCTCTTGGTCATTGAACAGTATCTGGAAAGAAATACTATTTAACCATCCATAGTAATCTAAACTTACACCCAAACCTAGGGTCTAGCGTCATCAACATTAGATCAGCTTTCTTTTTAGTTTATTATTTCGTAAAAATCGTGAATTTACGTTATGAGAAACACGTTATACATATTACATTCTAACCAGTTACAGATGCCAATTTTATGGTTTTCATATACTATATGATTAAAAGACCTGTTTACAGTACTCGAAATTGTATACAGTGCAATATAACTACAGCTGAACCTACTTATTTTGAACCCTGTTAAATTGAAATCCCGTTTTGTTTGAAATGATTTTTGATTCCCTGGCCAAATTTCTTTTTAACCATGATAACCTGTTTATTTGAAGGAGAAATTAATTCCCCCTCGATTTCAATATATCCGGGTTCGACTGTATTTTGGATACATTTTAATTAATTAAAATAAACCTATTGAAATGTCAGTATTCCTCTAATTCAGGAAATTGTGTTTGTACAGAATCTTATACACATATATTTTATGTCCATACTAAACATTTTTATACCAATGAAATTAACAATCATATCATATTGTGTATGATACCTTTGAAAAACCAAATGAAAACGGCTAATAAAAATCCAAAATAACCGTGACAAATGTGTAAAGCAATTTATTATACTTTTAGAAATATCACTAAAGTACAGATAACTATTGACCAAAAGACTTCACCGATTCAACAAGTTTAGTGATAAACATAGAAAGTAGTCTAAGTTTCGAAAATTAAAGATGTATAAAATAAATTTATTAATTTAAAGTAATGTAAATCAACTGATATAATATTGTTTTGTTAATATAGTGTTTTGCGCAACTCTCAAAAATATTTCAGTGATACGGTGGCAGCGAGTTTTTGGTGGTGGAGGAGAGGTTACAATGTATCCAGAAAGAGACCACCGGCCTTCCACATGTCAACTGGCAAAAAGTTCTCACCAGATCAGCTTACGACGACAAGAAGTGAGAATCTTGATGGTTTAGAAAACAATGACCTAACCACTAGGTCACGGAGACCCTAAACTATATAAACTATGATTAGCCAATTATAATAGTGTTAGTAAAATGATACTAATAATGATGATGATGATGATAATAAATTAATTAAATGGATAAATTAATTGATAATTATAGAAATAATAATAATAATAATAATAATAATAATAATAATAATAATAATAATAATAGCAATGATAATAATAGTAATATTAATAGAATAAGAAAAATATTTAATAATATATATAATGACATTATCTATAGTTTCCTTTTTCTGAATTTTTTATCATTGACAAGATTTCAACTATCACCTACATTTCCTAAATGGTTTAATTGATACTTAGTTAAATCCAGCTAGAACTAATACAGTGGAAACCACTTATATTGAAGCCTGTAACATCGAAATCCCGCTTTATTCGAAATGATTTTAATTCCCCGGCCAAATTTCTTTAGTACCAGTGTAACTCGGTTATTTTAAAAATATAAATATAAATATAATAATTTATTGGAAAGAAAAATTCATTCCCCTTTGATTTTAATATATCCGGCTTCCACTGTATTCATATTGTACAATACACATGTATTTCGTATTTAAAATAATTAATAGCTAATTTTCTGCTCACACATTTTTGACAATGTCAATACATACAAGAAATTTAACTTGTAAAACAAATTAATATCATGTCACATGCAATAAAACAATCAAACGGTATAGCATTTAACTTGTCAATTTAACTCTCTAAAAAAATTTAAATGATACTAATGAGTATTATCATAGATAGATAGATAAATAGATAGATAGATAGATAGATAGATAGATAGATAGATAGATGAAAAGATAGATATATAGATAGATAGATAGATAGATAGATAGATAGATAGTTCGATCGATCGATCGATATATAGATAGATAAACAAACAAATAAATCATTATACTTTCATATTATAAATTTTGTATTTACACCCACCCGGTTAATCCAAAATTTGCAACATGGCAACTCCATCCTCCGTTCAATTCAAAATTTACAACAAGACAACACTACAAAATAAGTGGCTAAGAAAGACCAGTAGTTACTTACAAGGAATCTATAGACGTACATAAATTATTTAAGCTCCGAAAAGGGGAATACACGTTTAGAAAACTGATTGAAGAGTAATTATATATATAAATAAATCACGTCAGCTCATCTACAAAATGCACCTATTAACCCTTTGTTCATATGTTGACACGGCATGACCCTAAGCGGTAATACCGGCCATTGGTATTCGAGATCAACAGCAGGAAACTACTGAATACGATCGAAAAAGGACGATACAGTATCATGGACACATGTCTATAATTATATCCGACGATTTGAGATGCCTGTTTGGAAATTTTATTGCACTTTGATGAGTATTGTACTAAATAACTCAATAACAAAGTCTGGGAAAAGGGCGGAGGGAAATGTAGTCAGGTTGTTTTGCCCATGTATTATCATGTAATGATTTCACGCACTTGTTCATTAGCAGAAACGCGGTCAAAGATAAGTGTTTATGTAATATATTATATATAATCCCGAATCTTTATCATTGATCGTTTAAGCTAAAAAAAAAGCAAATTATCAATATTTATTCATTTTATGTTGCATATCAATGATGTATTGATGCAATGATACATTTTGACAGTTTTGAGTATCGAAACATATCACGTCTTGATATATATTTTGTTTTTTAATTAAAAATGACGAAGTACCAAAGGATAATCGAAACTCAAAGTCCTTTGTAATACAATGATATACAAATGGTCTCGACATGAAGAACAATTGTGAATCACTAATAGGATGGGGCCAGGTGTTCGGAAGCAGTCAGCGTCCTCCGTTAGCATGCCACATACAAATGTCATCAGTTTAAGATCCAAACATATATGCAATATTTTTATTTGTATTTTGATTGCATAAAGTAAATTCTCACAAATATGTATATATATAGTACAATTTTATAGTAACCTTTATTTGTTTGCATGACAAATACAGATTGTTATTACATCGGTAACATAAAAAATTAAATGCCAAAGGATAAACGGTCAGGTGGTCAAAGACAGAATTTACAAATATGGTGAACACTGGACAAATACAGAATCTATGGAGAACAAGAGGTGGGATCAGGTGCCATGGAGGAGGAAGCATCCCCTTTCGACCGGTTACATCCACCTTGAGTTCAGAGTCAAAGTCAAACAAGTAAAGAATCAATCCCAGGTAACCCAACATTTTAATTATTTAAACATAGTTATTGCATACGAGGTAATCATGTCGACTGTAAAATTTGCGAAATATTGACTTTCAATGAAATTACTCATATCCTTGTGACGACAACCTATGGTAAGAAGTTTGGCTCTGTGTATGAAATTTAAATCCATCTCAATTATCCGTAAAGACAAGTATTGCTTGCTCCGATGACAAACATAACTCTTTATTTTATGAGCAAGATAAATGTGTAAAAAGAAAATTTAGTATAATGCCATCAGGCAGATTTTGAATGTGTCTATTTAGATATGAAAATAGCGGTAATACCTTAGATAAAGGCTCACGGTCTGGCACCATAAAACTTGAAAATTCATTCAATTCTGAGAATGGTTCATCTTGGCCTCCATAGCCAATCAAAATTCAAGATTAGAAAGAGAAGTTGAATAAAAATTTTAAACTTAGATAATTCTTAGGTTTGATGGTACCGCGCCCTGAAATAAACGAAATAATTGCTCAAGAAATTGCTTCTATAATTTTGACTTGATCAGATTCCTCAGATGTATATATAGATAAATAAATAAATAAATATATACGCACGTGTATCATATGTGTAGATACTTGAGTTTCACACAGTTTCCATGAAAGGGTTTCAGAGGTTTTTTTTATCTATACCGGGTCCACTTTCGCTTAAACCAGGGACTGATGCTGCCAATTCTTTTTCCTGTTTATAATAATGGGGGAGAGAACCTGATTACAATGTACCCGGAAAAAGTCATCGGCCTTCCGCAAGTAAACTGGCAAACTTTCTCGCAAACATCAGTTTAGGTTCCAGCGTGGCTCGAACCTGCACTGACCAGAAGTGAGAAACTTCATGGTTTAAAGCGCGATGCTCTAACCACTCGATCACGTCCCGTCAGTATTCACAGGCACATATGAAATGAAGCTTATATCAAACTGCATTTATTTAATCATATTTTGCCAGAATCAAAAGTTCCAGGTTTTCTTGTATATCCATATTTTAGTGTACAAAACAAGTTTATAATTCGATTTATGTGTTTTCTAAATGTATGTATAAAAATATAATCTGCGGCACCAACCGGTATTTTCCGAAAAATGGATTCCTTTAATCAATGTAAATAAGCGTATGGTATAACAATTATTGTATACATTGGTATCTGTAAATGTGAACAATCAAATTGATATCATATGAAAGTATTGAACCATTACCACAAACATCCATTATGCAGCATCTTTCAAACGTTTTAAGGACCATTTGTATCAACCTCACCTTGACGTTTGTAAACGCGGGTCAGGGCTTCATATAAAATAGATAGAAAATGCGGTATTTCAAATGTTGAATTTGTTTGTCTATTTGTTTATTTGTTTTATTGTAATGTAACACCACAAAAGGTAAAACCTAAGTTCATTTTATTGACTCGATCACCACGTGACAACACCACAAGCTATGTCACAAAAATGAAATATCAGTATTACAAAAATGAAAAATATAAAGTATTTCCTTCCATACTGGCTTTTAGGACTCTCAGTGCTGGGGGAAATTATCATTTTGTCTAATTATAAAAATCTAAGTCAGGTTTAACATGTGTGCATGAATAAACATGATTCTTCCTCTTGAGGTACATGTTTAAATTTATAAATTGAAACAATATTATATTTATCTTATGATATTAATACATCCATATGTCAGCAGACAGCTCTTACTCTATTTATAAAATATCTCAATAAAATATGAACATGTTTATTCTGTTAAATTAGTTTAACACATTGCTAATCGGTCAAGTACCAACTTTGATGTTTGCATCTATAGTTGTTGATTTCGTCATATACGCCAGCGAGGTTTACGGAAATACACGGAGATCAAAGTGTTCTATTTGAAAAGAAACATCAGTATTTGGAAATGTTCCCAGTGATCAGGAAGATGCAATAATTATTAAAACTGCCAAAGCAAATGTTTTTTGATGTGAACATTAGAACGTAAAACACGATATATCAATATCACTTTCACATTTCTTTTGTTATCATTGAAGAGTATACATAACAAGGCGAACGGATTTAAGTGTATCTGACTGGTACATACTGTTCAAAAGAGCGTCTGAAATTAGTGTTATAGTTGTTGTGGACTGAGTTCATTCAAAAGAACAGTCGATCTAGTTACGATAACGAATCATTATTCAAGGACAGCATTTTGACTTTTGTGTTCATCTTATTTACAGTTTGAATGTGTATATGTGAATATTAACGCCTGTTATAAAGTTATAATCATGATAATTAATAAATTTCAATATAATCTTATTACATTTATTACTATTATCATTAAAGTGATGATGATGATGATGATGATTATTATTATTATTATTATTATTATTATTATTATTATTATCATTGTTGTTTTTCTTGTAACTGTTATCGTTATTGTTGCTTCTGCTGCTGCTGCTGATTTTGTTGTTGTAATTAATATTGTTGTTTTTCTTGTTGTTGTTTAGTAAACTGTTGTTAAATTATTGTTGGTCACCATTTTGTTTACCCTCTATCATTCCATTTGACATTTTAACATATTGGAGTTTTGGCAAAGGAGAGGTGACATTTCATGTCAACCGAGATACTGATACACTCCAGAAATCCTATGCAGTAAATATGGTTTTCTCGTCAGTGCCAAGTAGAATTGTCCGACGACGGACATGTTGATATTGAATCAGGATAGATGACCAATCACAGACAGATGTGTGATAATATACAATTATTGACTTTGGTTGAGGATGACCAATCACGGACAGATGTGTGATAGCGATATTTAACTACATGATATTGCAGTTTCGAAGGATCCAAAAACTCGAATATCCATTGTTGTTTCTTCAATATACCGTATACCAAAACATGCAGACATTGGACGAATCCAGTAGATTCCAAAATGTATAATCCGGTAAATCGCACTGTGGAACATTTGTAACAATAACGAAATGTATGCCTGGCTCCCTTTTTGTAAAATAGCAAAATATTGACTTCATTAGTGATTTAAAACGAGTCATTACGTTTACCTAAACATGCATATCAGTATTTAATCGATACATATGTTTGTTAGTTTGTTACCCTCGCAGCCGCGAAAAATATTTTTTTCACTTACAATGAGACGTCACCAGTTATAAAATGTTTTTTTTTTAAAACATTTCAATAGATTCTATGGAATGACGCCGATCAAGTGAGAATCCATTTACGATAAGCGTCTGTCTTGACAAGTAACCTTAGTTTAAAGTCTGACTTAGTTCTTAGTCTCTGACTTCTGTTCAGCACAGATTCGAACCCCGTTGGAACCTATACTGATTTTTGTGAGAACAATTATCAGTGTACGTGTGGAAGCCCGATGGTCTCTTGTCGGGTACTTTGTAACCTGGATCTCCCCTCCATCAATAAATTGGCCACCACTATGTAACTGAAAAGTTGTTGATTGTGGCGTAAATCACTTCAAAATTCAAAGTCAAATTCAAACCTCCATATTCGACTTCTTTGCAATATCACCTGGGTATCTTGATAATTGTTTTCGTACACTATAATTATAATGATAACTAATTGCATTGACATGAAATGCATGATACTAAGGTATTTGTTAGTATAGAACTGGAAATATGATGACTGTTTTTCATCACCTATTGGAAAGTGAAATGTTATTATCCAGTGTTGTTTATCAGCTATCTCACCTGATAAATAGGTTCTCGTCAGAAGTGACAGGGGTGAAACAAATTCCAAATACCTCATCTATATATTGTCAGAACAAACTTCATTTGAATACATTACTTTGAGTTAGAGACATTACACCTGTTGTGAATTTGTTCTTCAAACACTCGTAAAACTTTTTTCTCCTCACAGACTAGAGAGTTCGGACCATCGAAGACTTTGGTACACGTCAGGAATTTTAATACAGTTTTAAAGACATAGTTTCTGGAATAATACCATTCATTTCAAAGGACTTTGAAATTTCATTTCTGATTGGGGTATCAGAGCCGTCCCATTATGTCTGCTAGAATTATTCAACTTGTCAAAACCTAACGATATGTTAACATACTAAACAAGGCTTTCCGACATTTCTTTATCATCCAGCGTGGCCACTTCTCGGTTAATTAATTGGCAATATATGGTCCGATATTTAAGATTATGACTGAAGTGAAATTTAATGGTCAGATTAAATTGATCCCGAACTATCATTCTCTGAAGAATTTCCTCTTATCTGTACGCAGTGGTCACTGTTGGGGTCATTGTCGCTTTAACGATCGAATGCATATTCGCTTTCATCATTAATTCCCGGAAAGATAATACAGACATTAATGATGACCAAGTGGTTTTCACATTTACAACTTGCTTGCTCTTAAGCTATACTTAAGATATATATATATATATATATATATATATATATATATATATCAGGGTGACAAAAGTGTATAAAACTTTTGTTTTTCTCTATATATTTCATATAAAACCTCATATTCCCAAAAACTATTACAATCATTTCATATTCAATTTCAATACAATTTTCACTATTAATCAAAAACTGTCTTTGTTTTTATATAAACTTTCATTTTGTGTTTTATAGCGTTTGTGAGTTTTCCAGGAAACAAAATTTACATATCTCTTTTCAATATGTGTAAAAGGGAAGTATGGTATACAGAGTTTGATTTTCGGTTAAAATTCTTGAACCCTGAAAACGTACAAATTTAACATTAAAAGTAAATACAAAATGAAACTGTTAAATATTCAGTTAACGTTTGTATTATGTTTATAATATCTAAACCTAGTTTTCTTCCAGTTAAACCTAGGTTTTCTATGCAACCTAAATTAACTGAAGAAACACTAGTTTAAACTGAGAAAAATTAGGTTTAACTGCACCAAAGTCACTTAAAATTGTGTACAACTGCGTATTCATAACCAGTCGAGAAAAACCTAGATTAACTGAGAAAAACTAGGTACGACAAAAAAGTAGGATTAACTGGAGAAAAAACTTAGAAAAACTAGATTTAACTTTAATGTGATTTTGGCGTGCCAGACATGCTTTCTCCCTAAATGAAATAATTTTTAAAAGAGTTCCTGAAACCTCACCATAAATAGATGAAATGTTACAAAAATAGATGTATGCTACACTGTATAGTTGCTTTTCTTCGCTATCTACGCAGTCAAATAGTATATTGAAATTAAATACCCATAAATATAATGCTTCATAGCTTATTCAGAAAAACAATTGTTATCGAATCAAAATTATCAAAGTTATTGCCAATCAAAATTTACTCATATATAACTAGATTTTGTATACACGAATAAAAAAAACCTTAATAAACTTTTCTTCAAAACTCTATACGATGTATTCTTAAAAAAAAAGTAATAGCACATTTTTAAACTTAAACTGTGTAATCAACGCAAGTACATTCTGTTTTAAACGTTCTTGCGCGAAATTTGATACCCGTGAATAAATCCCTTTCAGAAAAACACTAAAAAATTTCCCCGGGAAATTATACAGTAGTAGTGATTGTAGTGATGTTCATTCATACACACAAATTGTTGTTGTTGTTGTATTGTTGTTGTATTGTTGTTTAACGTCCCACTCGATCGGGCAGCCGGCCTACCCGATCGAGTTGAATGCCACGCTTAAGAACCTTTCACTGATATTGAGACGTCACCAAATGCCGATGAAGGGCCTCAAATTTTGACCCATACTCGGCACTTACGGCCATTGAGCAGTGGGGGTTCTGTAACATGCCGACACCTATACTGTGACACGGGACCTCTTTTTTTACTGTCTCATACACACAAACATGTGCGCGCGCATGCATATCGTGATATGGAGGCCTTACTTTATGTGATATTGAAATAATATGTGAAATGCACATAAAAAGACGAACTACATTATTCGTTCTATCAAGATTCGAATTATTGCTCCTTCTCCCATAAAATCATGTGATATAAAAGTTACTAGTGATGATTCTTTAACAGATAATTTGGATTAATATAAAAATCACAAACACCAAGGTATAGGTCTTCAGGATGTCCAGGACTCAATATACAGTAAACCCTGCTTTAGCAACAACCTGTGTATAAATACCACCTGGTCACAAGGACTGTTTTTAGCTGTCCCCAGTAGTACCATTTGTGCACAAACCAACCTCTATATAAAGAACACCTCCCTATAAAAACCAATTTTATTTTGTCCCTGAGGAGGTCGTTTTATACAAGTTTCACTGTACAAATCTTGTGAATAGTAGACCGATTCGGGTGCAATTGGGTGCCATGGAGGAGTAAGTATTCCCTGTTGACCAGTCATACCGCCATGAGTCTACTTTCAAATGAATAAATCCTCGTGAAAACAGGTACAGACTACTCAGAGATCGCTACCACACAGGTAAATATATCACTAAATGATGAATCAGAGAGAAAGTATAACACAGGTAAGTTATAGTAAATATATTTAGCATATTTTATTCTCAATAAGATATATGTACGTTATCAATATATCATGTTAAATGATGAACAAGACATTTCTACATTTAACGATGCAACTTGTCAAATTCTTAACTTACAGATACAAATGGATCAAATTTGATCAAAGGTCTTTCCAACTCTCAATATTGCATACTTCCAAAGACTTCTTCCTCCTTTGATTTATGCGGTATTTCAAATACATTGACACAATATGATCATCTTCAGTGATCACGTACATAATTGTAAACGGCTGTATTCCTCCGACAAACACTGCATTTATTTTAACGAGTAATATAATTTACAATGGAGTTAGTAAAGATATATGAAATAGGTTATTCATCAAGATTCGTACTGACGAAGACCACCCTTCGTACAGAGTAAATTGACATTCATATCAAGGGAAATGTTTGTAATCTTGTGGGGAATTGGTTCCGGTTGGCTGTGCGTCGGTGAGCATGCTGGTGATACTGTGGTATTCACTCCGGTCTCACGGTAAATGATCTGTAACGATAAACAATGATACATATTATCATATTTGTATTCTGTTTGTCGCTTATGTCAATGAGAATTAAAACTAGCACGATAATTTCAGTTGTAGTATAAATACAGTAAAACAAGTTTCGGAGATATGTTTTATTGTTTTGAATTGTGATGAATTTCACTTTATTTATTTTACAAGGGATAACAAACAAGTGAATGCAACTTATATAAATATCTCTTGTTGGATCCGATGTTGGCAGGAATGCTTGCCGTGGGAGGGAACAGGAGTGGCCGGAGAAAACCCACGTGTCCGAGATGACCACCGTCATACCATACGCATCTCGTGTTAAAGGGGCATTTTTGTGAATTTTTCCCCCAAATTTGTTTTTTCTTTTTTACTACTTAGATTGATATACAATAACAAAACGAAATAGACGCAGTCATAAAAAATTCTTAAATTCCTATATATTGTGAAAATTGCTTGAGAAACCCAGGTTTGACACTTTTTCACTTGCAATTGCTTAACGCAACCTTACTTACTATTTGTATATGAATACCACACTGGACCTGACCTTATTTTCACAAAATATTTAGGAATATAAGATGTTTTATGCCTGTGTATAGCCCTTACTTTTTATTGTACATCAAGTACAAGTGGTAAAAGTGGGTGAAAAAATCAAAATAATTCTAATTGGTAAACACAGCTAATGCGCCTTTAAATGAAATATTTGTATCTATATTTAATCCTGATATTCTTACATATGGTTTATATATTGCTATTTTTTTCTTCAAAACAAAGCATTATCAAATATCTTTAGAAAGGAACTACGTAATGTGCAAGTAATTTAATTAGGTATGCATTTTGTAGTGATAATTAAAATGTTTGGCAAAATCTATTTCTCAACACGATTTTGTTATGTTTCATGTCCTCGAGATCGAAGACAGGTAGGGTATTCTGTTAAGTCTGTTTGTCCGTTTTCAACAGTTTCGTTTCCGTCATATAACGTGTGTACAATTATGGACTCTACAACCTCCAAGAATGACTCATCATTTGGGAGTTTTGTGTTTTGTTTTAAACATATATTATTCATTATCAATTTACTAATAAATGTTTCACTAATTCAATCAGCATATGATTTGGAATATTGACACTTCAGGCGATTAGAAATGAAGACATGTAGGCCAATGATAAATGCAATCCCTTCATATACTGCATACCAGTATCGACCGCTCCCAAAAGTTAAAAAAAATGATTACACGTTTTTTCATTCATAGCAAACATCGCAATTGCCAGTAATTCTTGCATTCTATGTCCCGAAGCTCAAGACAAAATTAATCATATGAATTCACATATAGGAGACGATTGCCGTACGATAATGCCTAGATAGCATGAAAAATGATTTGCAAAACGTAAATGAAGTTGGAATATGCTAAATTTTATATCTATTAGTCTGTAAACCTGTTGCGATTTATTTACAACATGAAGGACTTTTTATACTTTACTAAAATGATCTGTAAGATGATAAGTAAAGCACAGGAAAGTTATTGACTGGTTTATATCCCCTTTCCCATTTATGTCCCGCGTTGAAGCACGTGCTAAACTTTTTTCCCCGCCCTACTGGTGTGGCAATGGTTTACCTATCCTATTGTCTGTTATTGTCCAGTTCTTCATGGTGGAGCAGAATTCGAAATCATATATTACCTGAAATACGACCATCGACTGTCTAGTGTACACTGTAACCAGATTCTCTCCTCCACCAACTTAAAAGTCGCCACCATATAACTGATGAATTGTTGTGCGCGGTGTAAACCACCTCTTAAAAACAACAACAACAATTTTGTCCAAAATCATATTTCACAGATAGAATAAATCTGTCTTTCTTTGGTTAATAACGTTATGGGAAGACAGCTGGAGATTCAGATATATCGAAAACATTATTAATTCATATCTTAATCTCAAGGGCACTTTAAACTGAAAAACGGAAACGTGGAATTAAGCAATTTGACTCCAGTGGAAAAAAAAAGCAAAAACTGGAGATGATGCTTTGCAATCTCTGATCAGACAGTGAGAGTTACGACAGATGCATAGTACCATGATTGTCATGCAACATAATATACAAGTAGAAAGATACCAGGATCCAGTCTAAATTGAGAAATTATAATAAGAGTATTACCCATTCCGTCTTATATGCGGTTGATCCCGACGACGATGACGATAATGATGATGATGATATGTGTGTGTGTGTGTGTGTGTGTGTGTGTGTGTGTGTGTGTGTGTGTGTGTGTGTGTGTGTGTGTGTGTGTGTGTGTGTGTGTGTGTGTGTGAATGTGTGTGTTTTCACGAGCCAATGTCTGTAGTTTCATGAATATTGAATATTTAATGCCTGTATGTAGACAATTTGTTCCGTACATAAAATCACTTTCGTGATATATAGTCTTTGTGAAGCGCAGTTTGTTGTTATGGTTAAACATACCGTAGCAGTAAAATTCGTAATCATTTTCGATTATATTGAACAAATAAATAAACAACAAAACATAAAACAAAATGAAGACAAGTAGCAAAGAATCTACTAAAACCATGAATTAGACGCTTGCTGGGAAAGGGTCGATGAAGAACTAGTCTGTCGTACAAAATTGTGTTGAATACAAAGATTTTAAGCGCTGAGCAGAAAATTAACTGTCAAAGGCAATAAGTTAGTTTACATAGTTAGCGCTGTTAGCATTGCTTTCTTGACGAACTGTCACTGAGTTTTGCGATATGTATCGGGATAAACAAAGAAGGCGGAGAATACTTATCTAACCATCTCGGTGTAGATCATTTGTTCTCATTAGTCCGACTCTAACTAACAATATCTCTACTCGTATACGTCAGAGTACGGGAATATATGTGTTTTGATTGTTTTAATGGAAAACCAGCCTGAATGAAATCGAGTGCTCCGAGATTGTAATTGTCTTACGGGGATAGAGAGAAAGAGAGAGCAATATCAATGTGTCTTTACTTGAGATAAACTTACAAAAATATAACGTAACTGATTTCTGTGTCAGAAGTGTGACAAATTATTGCGTTGTAAACATTAATTATTTTGACATTTCATATGATAAGAATAAGATGTTTTCTTCATTTTGACGGCAATCAGAGGACAAAAGCAACATGTCGTATGAGTTACCGTTATTGATGCTTCCCGGTGTTTATCAATTGAAATCAATATAAAAAAAATCTCAGATACCAAAGTATAAATCTTTAGGATGTCCAGGGTATAGGTACAAATCTGGTAAAATGGACAAACACGGACCTCTGGAAATCAAGAGGTGGAATCAAGTGCCATGGAGGAGTAAGCATCCCCTGTCGACCGGTCAAAACCGCCTTGAGTCCTGAGTCAAATCAAAATGAAATACTTGAGGAACGAATCCTCGTCACAATTGGTACAGACTTCTTAACAACCGCCATCGAACAGGCAACTCAACATTTCACTTAGTGAAACAGAGTAATCGCAAACAAGACTATTATACCGACCATAAAATTTGCGTAACGTTGACATCAAACGCGGTTTACGATATCCCTGTGTCTAATTCACTGCTTTACTATAAATCTGTGGTATATTTTTTATATTTCGTAAATACTTGATCACCAGTACTCTGATCACTTAATTAATTTTTTTTCGCAAATTTTAGAGTTGTTATAATGACCTTGTTTGCTAGCTGTTCTTGAATATCCAGTAACGATTTTGACGATGACTCGTTCCTTGCTTATTTCATTTGAATTTGACTTTGGAATCGCTTGGGATGTGACTGGACAACTGGGGGTGCTTACTTCTCCGTGGCACCTGATCCCTACTGATTTTAAGTCCGTGTTTGTTCAATGTTCACCGGAGGTGTATATTGTCGTCCGTTGCTTCTGACGATTAATACGTTGGTATTTTGATTAATTGTATTTGAAACATCACATAACTTTGTTTAAAATTATACAGAATATATTTATAGAATACAGCTCTTATGATAGAACCACGTCTATGGTGTTTATCGATTTTTATATATATAATTTCTAATAAAAATGTTATTAGACTGCAAATGATCTGGTCCGAGAATGTAAATAATAAAAATAATTGCCATATCGCAAACGCGCACACAAAGACCTGACATTTCATCACTACATACACACAAGAGAAGAAATCACTCTATTGCTAAAATAATAATCTCCAAGATATGACAATCCATCAACCAAGAACCTGCATATTTAGATTGAAAACAAAATGTTTAAATAATGCTGCATGTTCAAATTCTTTAGTATTCCAATATACATATGTTTCAAATCAAAGAAGAATGTATATTTTTCTCTCTGACAAATTGCTTTGGAAAGATGATGAATAACTTGTCAGTCGTCGACTGTTGGAGATCAGCTAGTTCACTGGGTTACTGCAGTACTGACTTTGGACATTACAATAGACGGAGAGACCGCCCTCACACTTCAATCAGGTACATCTGTATGTATAATCATTATTCTGTTATGGATCATATGAACTTACAAAAAACATAAAGAAAAATAAACATATCGGGAAAATTATACATCTTGTAAATTATTCATTTTCTCTTTTAAATATCCGGAAATAAATATTGTCTTTTCTATAGGTGAATAAAGAATAAATGTTCGCAGCTATAAATATTATCGGAATAATTCTGTAAATTACATGTTTTGTCTAGATATCGTGAACAATACGAGATAGATTGTTTATGGTGCCTTTCTATCTTTCTTGCTGGTGACTTTTGTTAATGTTTGGAAATCCTTGGAAATGTGTTACACGTATAACAAGAATAAAATAGAATAATGACCTTCGATAGAATGGGGGGCTTTATATATTGTCCATTCTCATTTTCAACCATTACTCTTTAGATTTTAGCCATACCAAACAATGTTGTCAAAGTATGCTGAAATTTATGATGATGATGATGATGATGATGATGATGATGATGATGATGAACAAGCGACATTACAAATATGTTCTCATTGACCACAAATTTACCAAACTTAAATAAGTGACGCATAAAACAGCCAAATACGAATAACCACAGAACTTAAAGGTTGAGGAAACCACTCCTTTAGGTTGTCGATATATCGAAGACAAAAATAGTTCTAAAAGTGAAAAAAAAAACAAATAGTTCATGAGTTCGTACAGTGCGGAGTTCATCAGTTAAGTGGAATTGTATAATAAAAAATGTTCCTCAGTACTTGATCGATCTTGCTATAAATCGAAAACCTACTTGATTTTTTATTTTACATGTTTATTGATACCGACACACACATGCACACACAGACACACAATCAAATTCTGTATAATAAATTCTGAAAACGTAAGGACAAAATGTGTAGCTATGATAAGATTCTACTGGTAAAGAGGGCATAACTATTTATCTATCTTTCATGTTCATTAGTTATAGAAATATTTACTACAACATACAACGACAGAAAAGATTGATTCAAGTAAATGATATTATTGTCTTGTGGTATAAATGCATTCGCTATATTAAATTGACAAAAAATAAACAAAGATCATGAAATTTATAGATTAAGAATTAATAATAAAAAATGCATGTATATTACGGTTAAACCAATGTTTACTGTATGAAGTATTTCTTTTACTTACGTTGATTCTAAATATACTTTTATATTTGATTTAAATACATTTACCCGACCTTAGTGTGTACATATATGAATAATCATTTACAGGTCTTATTTTAAAAAGCGGCAAAGCAAAACATGGTAAATAGTATTCTAATTACGTTGAAGTCCTGTGGACTGAAATCTGTAAAAGTCATAAATCTCTATGGAAACGATGAACTTTCTTTTGTAAGTTAGTTTCACTTAATTTCCACCTGTCGGGATACATTTAGTTGTGGTAAAGTAAATTTTTGTTTTTACTCTAACTAGTATTAGTATATACGTCATAAGTGTACATACCAACTAATGTCAGTACATTTCAGCTTCATTCAAATTGCCCTATAATAGTGCCAGACTGACAAAAAATGGGGAAAATACTTAAATTGTGATTTAAACACATTCTATTGAACATTCATTTTTCAAAGTATTAGGCACAAGTGTTGACAACTTACTAGGCCAATTTCCAGATAATACAATAAATAATGAATTGAAATAACACATGAATACATGGCTTACATATAATTCATGTATATACAATTTACAAGTACGCATGTCTGACATATTTTAGTAAAGAAAAATAATTTATGTAACGTAAAGACGGGAAATGTAGGGAAAAGAAAGAAAATGAAAGTGGAAAGGATGGAAGAGTCCGGTTACAATTTTTGTCCCTTGATGGATTTTAATATTTTACGATAACAAAATTTTATAAACACATATCACGTGTATATCTATATTAAAATTTCATAAATAGATAAAAAAAAAAGTGTCATTATGAAAAAGCTCTGGTTGACTATCTATATAGTATTATGCTTATAATAATATGTAAACCGAATCATTCATTTCTCTCTTCTAATATCTTTTAATAAATTACTGCGACATTAATAATATACAGTACAGTACTAATAAAACATCTGAGTACCAAAACAAGAGAGAAAAATTTACCCCGTTGTTGAATTCATTTATCGATGTACTGAATCTAAAACATATTTCCCCTTTCATTTATCTATAGACAACTTAAATTAGGTATCGGTCATTACTATGAGAAGATATATAAATTGAAAGGGACATTAGCTGTGTTTTTCAACAATTTATTTCGATTATTTTCTACTTTTCCTACTTATACTTGATGTACAATAACAAATAAGAGCTATGCACAGCCATAAACAAATCTAATATTCCTATATATTTTGTTAAAATAAGGTCAGGTCCAGTGTGGTATGCATATACAAATAGTAAGGACGAATAAATCAATTGCAAGTGATTAATTGCCAAACTTGGTTTCTTAAGCAATTTTCAGAAAATATATAGGAGTTTAAGAATTTTTATGCCTTGGTATAACTTTTTTGTTACTCTATATCAATTTAAGTAGTAAAAAAGAAAAGAAAATTTTTGAAAAAAAAACCACAGCTTATTCCCATTTAACGATCAACATTTGTTACATTTTTGCTGGCAAGTTGGTGATAGATAATTTTCTTACATGTTTTAAATTGATCGATTTGGAAGAAATGACGATGACTTGCTTTCTCGACAATTAATTATAGTTCGTTTCTCCTATCTACCTGTGAACCGAGTTATCTGACAACCGACAATATATTCTGATTAGTCTATGTAAAATATAAAAATCACAGATACCAAAATATTTAATATTCAGAATATCTAGGATACAATATACAAATCTGGTGAATATTGGACTACCACAGCCCTCTAAAAATCTAGAGATGGGATCAGGTGCCATGGAAGAGTAAGCATTCCCTGTTGACGGGTCACAGCCGCCTTGAGTCTATGTAATAAAGCAAGTCTAAAAGTTTGATATATCAACTTATGATATGATATATTGACTGGCCAGATAATTATATTGACCTGTCAAATATTTAAGTTGTCAATCAGGCCAAATAAATTATGCGTTATGGTGGTATTTTCCTTGTCCTCTTTTCAGACAATCATTTCAACATCCTGGATAATTTCTTTGACTTCCTGGATGGTAACATTGACTTCTTTGATTACATTTTCGAGTTCCAGATTGATAATTTCAAATGATCAAATTATCATGTTCACTTGTTCGTTGATAATATGGACGCGTAAATTTGTTATTTTTCATCCTTATATGAATTTTAATGTCATTTTATTATGACGTCACTTAATTAATTTTTTTATTGTTTTATTGATTTATTTTTTAGTTGTATGTACAATTTGCATATGAGACGCATGTTCCAAATTCAACACCACTTACGCAAATGTAAGTCAATAGTGCATTCTATTTTAAATTTTGCTGTACTTTGTTTCATTGATAAGATTGTTCGTTAAGATACAGTTTACAGATTTTAAATTTTACCTTCGAGCACATTTAAATACGGTTCTAAGAACCCCATTGCCTACCGAGCCCTATATCATTTCGATATATGTGGGTGCCTTGTTTGCATATTTCCTTGAATACAAATTTGAAATAAGGGAATTTGTTGTTATGAATATTTTTGTTTAGTACATTGACGTCTAGAAATTGACCGTTAAACACATTGCTAAAGTATAAGGACGCATGCAATATTCCCATTGTGACTTACGTTATATTGCAATACTCGTGAAGTAATTACATATGGGGGTTAAAAACAAAAAGGATACAATATTCCAGAGCTTTGATTGTTATTCCATATTTTGATTTTTTTTTGACTGGTGGCTACTGTAAAACAATTACGTCATAAAGGTTTGTATATATCGGCGTGAAATTGACATCATCTTGTATCCAAATGGTGGCAACTTAAATAGTTTAACAAACTCAATCTTATTACCTATTGTGATTTTCTTTCAAGATTAGCACTGCTTACATCGAAAATACTAATCCCAACATTATTTTTTCAATTATTTAGCTTAATTCTTTATATATCTTTGTCAAAATCCTTGTATTTTAAATGACAGCAACTAAACGACGGGGCATGATAAAAGGTAGTTTCATCAAAATCGATTACAAACAAGTAATTTCCGAATTTTTTATACTGCAAAATCATTTATTTTCGCAAGTTTAAATTTTCGTAGGTTTTTCTTCTGGGATGGTTTAAGCCTTAGTCACAACCGGTCGTACTTCCACTCTTCGGGGTATGTACGGCAAAAACGCCAAGGAAGGCACGGGACTCACACTCACATTTCTTGCGGAATTTTGAACATGCATACTGTCCGTAAGCACGTATGATGACTGTTGAGCATGCCCAACAATGTTTGCGATTTTCCAATAGCATACGCCGTTCTTACTCCTAACTTACGAAGTGACCGTTACCTTTTTTCTGTCACCACGACCTTTACGACTAACCTAAGGCGAAAAACTCAGAGGACGTACGATTTAAAAACCCATCCGCCCGGTTGTGATAGAGCTTAAAGCTTTATTAATCGCAGAGTTTGTTGGACATGCTCAACATCCATCGAACGTGCTTACGGGCAGTCTGCGTGCTCGAAATTCCACAAGAAGGCCGTGTGAGTCCCGTGTGTTCCTTGGCGTTTTTTGGTTTTTTTTGCCGTACATACCCCGTAGAGTGAAAGTACAGCCAGTTGTGACTGAGGCTTTACATATTAGTAAATTTACATTTTAACAAGTAAACCGTCGTGCCTTTGTATATTTTGTCAAATAAAATGCATGGTTTCATTTCAGTGTATAATGTATGAAATAAAAGTAGAGCATGATATAGTGCAATACACAGATCAATCTCTTACACAGAGTTGTCGGTCTTTGAACTCTCGACCAGTTTCTGTCAACGTCTCGATTATTTACAATTTCTTAAAAATATATAAATGTTCTATCGTTTTTGCTCTTTATAAGTTATTGGTCTTTCTGCATAGATTTTAGTGCTAACATAAAATAAAATACTATTTGAGGTAAAACTACTTATTTAAAAGGCTATAAATATAGGCATTATATTTTTGTGAAAAGCATCCCTATTCTGTGTAATTTGGTTTTTATACTCATTCTGTTGGTTACATGACCACATGTTTTGGGACTTCTTTTTAGACGTAGACAGAGATTGATCGAGAGTGCAAGGACCGACAACCCTGTGTAAGAGATGGTACACAGATAAACAGAGAAACATTTATATTGTCCGTCACAGGTCGTGATCTGTCCATTACGAGGTATCCTATTGTTTGCGATTACTCTGTTTCACTAAGTGAAATGTTGAGTTGCCTTTTTATCGGCGGTTGTTGAGACGTCTGTACCAATTGTGACGAGGATTCGTTCCTCAAGTATTTTATTTGGATTTGACTGTGGACTCATGGCGGGTGTGACCGGTCGACAGGGGATGCTTACTCCTCCATGACACCTGATCCCATCTTTTGGTTTCTAGAGGTTTGTGTTTGTCCATTTTTACCAGTTTGTATCTATATCCTGGACATCTCAAAGATTTATACTTTGGTATCTGAGATTTTTATATTGTCCGTCATAGGTCGCGATTTATCCATTACGAGGTATCCTATTGTTCGTCATTCAAGTATAAATTTTCATCTTGTGTTTTATTTTTCAAAATAATGAGTTTTATTTACCTTGATTTTGGCTACCTGCGAAAATAACTAAATTTAATATTCAACAACAAAATTATGATTGTATAGTATATCTAACGCTGAGATTAACGTAAATTTTACACTTAAACAACCAAATTTTAAACATGGGTTTAATATAATATGATGTAAATTTTTCATATAATCTACAATACAGTATGATCCCCCTTTTTAAGGAGGTTTTTCAGTACAATATTGCATACATTTTACACGTGAACCACAGTACAATATGATACATATTTTACACGTGATCTATAATGTTGTACGACGCAGAATTTGCACGTGAGCTACAACGCAATATGTTCAAAATATAGCAATCGAAAATTGGGTTAGTTGACAAATATGACAAAATATTTAATACACATTTAAACTTAAAATATTAACATCACGTAATTTAAGAAACATAGTTACGTGTCACCTATATCTATTTACGTGAAAAGGATTGGACATTGAAAATAAAGGCGCTTTAATTTATACTAAAATAAAATTTTGCACCAGACGACAGTCCTGTTAAAGAGCGCCCTGAATGGAAATAATAATAAACTTATGCACCAAAATTGTAAGAAAACAGTATCGGTAGGAATGTATTATTGCACTGCATCTGTGACTTAATGTCAATATATGACAAAGTCAATGAAACGGACAACATAAAAATCACAGAAACCAAAGTATAAATCTTCAGAATGTCCAGGATACATATACAAATCTGGTGAATACTGGACAAACATGTACCTTTTGGAAATCTAGAGGTGGGATCATGAGGAAAAAGCATCCCCAATACAATTTCTCATATAGGTTGTTAAGGTAAAACACTAAATCACATAAGATATAAAATAAAATCATTGCAATTGGATAGCCTATCTAACATCACAAAATGAAACAGTACATCATTTATAAAGATTCTAAAATGAACCTTGACCTCTTTAAAAGCACAATGACCTCTCTTCTATATTATTTGAAATTTTGAAATGTTTACCCATTGAATTGCAATATTGCAAAAGGGCTATGTATTTTAATCACTGAATGATGATGATACGAAAGTACAATATTTCCTCTTTAAGTATTGAATAAATATGAAGTGTACACGACTACACTGAGTTCCTTTGTAATTTGTTGCGATTTTGGCATTCATACCTCTTACCGCTAGCTTGGGTTCAGACAAATGGTTATAACAAATTCAGCATCATACACACAACGACATATGTGATTCAAACTGAAATTAAAACAATTCCACCTCAGCTATCACAAAATATGAAATCAATAACTGGACAAACAAGCCAACAAAAAATTCATAGAGTGAAATATTAAACAGACTAAATATGGTATTCAAACGGAACACGTTTACCAGATCATCGATGAGAAATCACAAAAATTTAAATACTAATGAACAAAGAAAACATGTATGATAGATCTAAAAAAAAATACCAAATAAAAATACATTAATAATTTTATATGAAGTATATACAAAATTAGTACTAAGTAGAGTGTACAACATGCAAAATATTCACGTGAAATGTACAATACGAGGAGCAATTTTGCTTTAGCTTAGTTTCATTCGAAATATCCTAATACAACCAAGATAAAACAATGGAAATATATCATTTCAAATAAACGAATTTATAAAAACCATTTTTAAAAAAACACAAATTACAGGCTTCATAGTTCATTATAATACACTGTATATATGTATATACTGTTTTGGCTAGCTTTAATAGACCCTCCGCAATGTTGAAATTTTGTAATCCATAAACTGTATTGTTTTTCCAAGGAAATCACAACATGGCACAAATATGACAGATATACAAAAATCAGTGCTAGTTAAAGACAGATACCATCAATTACACCAGTATCCATGTATCTTAATCTATATTATATACAACATCATTGTCATTCTAATGTAGGCAACATGTCTGTAAAATTGCCCAAATCCTGTCAGCACGTGAATCGCTTCCAGAAAATTGCACCATTACTTTTATGACGTCATGTGCGCAATCTTTTCCCCAAATATTTTCTGTTTTGTCAGCCAAGATAATTCCATGCTTTTTATCAAGAATGTCTAAATTACAATTCGCTGTGTATATTGAGTTATATAATTATATTTTCAAAGCGAAAACATATGGGTATTTTAAACATGTTGTACGACAAATGTAAATATATATCTTTCTGATAGGTGTCCAATTGTTTACAATTTAGTTTGTATGCTTAGTTAATTATACATTTTTGAAAAGATATGATAAAAATTCTCACTGAAAACGGAGGAGAATAAACATTTATTGAAAATCGAAAAATTAATTTGAGATATACGGGCTAGGGTTATGTATATTTTTTTTAAAATATGCATCAACATTTAATGATACAAAATCTATAATATAATCAACAATTATTTTAATATATCATGGTTCGGAATTCATGCCTTTTGATTGGTTTGTCTGTTCATTTGTTTGTTTTAATCAAATTTTCCAATTATGTAGTGGCGGCCAGTTTTAACGGTGGAGGAGATAACCCGTTCACAACGTACCCGTGAAGAGACAAGGGGCAACGTTTCTAATATAATCAACTTAGATTCCGACGGGGCTTGAACCCGCGTTGACCAGAGGTGAGATGATTCATGTTTTAACTCTGTCACCCCAAAATTTCTAAATGTTATGTTATTTTTATTGTTTTAGACCACTCTATTGTTGTCTACAGGGTTGACAGGGTTAAAGAGCGATGATCTAACCACTCGTCAATGTAACGGTGTTCAATACAAACAAAATGTACTTCCAATGCATAAATCCCTATCCAGAAACAAAGTTTGAAAAAATCACTATATAGATTTGTATATAACAGATGTTTAAACGTTTCTCATTATCATACAGTAATAGAATAAAAGTGAATCTTCAAAAATTCATTTAACTTTATAACATTAGTAATCTGTTTTTGTTGATTTTTGTCCTCTGAATTTGGTAGATATCCAAAATTGAAGGAAAACCGCTAGGGGTCTGGGCCCAATTCTGATAATAATTTTGTTAGATAACGTCCATAAATTACTTTAGTATTGATGGTTTTATTTTGGTGTTTATGAATTACGTCATAGATCCATTCATTATCTTTGCAATACACATCTAAATAACCTCGCTAGAATTTTACTCTAACGAACTAAGAAAAATGTATTCCTCCTGAAATGATAAATAGATTGCCATGCAATTTCTACAAATTTAGTACCAAAACCTCAACTTTCAGTGGATGAAGTCATGTTAAAATTGGATAATCGACAAATTCTAGAAGAGTTATTGAAAAACCGCAAATTTGCTAAGGTTATATAGTTAAAATTTAAAATTCATTTCGAGGACACACTTTTATCCCCAGACTGCACTCATGGCACGTCAAATAACAGATTCATGAGTAAAAGTTTGTTTTTCTTATGGTCAGTTAAACCTAGTCTTTCTACTTTATTAACTAGGTTCAACTGAAGAAACTAGGTTTTAAGTCATTTTAAAATGATATTTTGGCATATAGCTGAACCTAGTTTATAACTCTGTAAATAAATCAGAGGGGATGTTGAGGAAAAATTAACGGATTACCTGCGCCGTTGTCAAACTAATGAGTGAAACGTTATGTTTATAAGATTTCGAATTAATTGCGCCGATATCAAATTATTTCGATATCTCCGGTTAGTCTATGATTTCCTGAGATAAACTAAGTTTCAGGGAAAAGACAATCCTGGTTTCACTGCAGTTGATGTGAATTAGTAACACTGGTAAGGTATTATCAAAGTTACGTAGTACCAAAGTTTTAGTTTTGAAAAGGGTCAAAACAAATGTTCATGGCAATCTTTAGTGTCAATTAGACTTTATCAGGGAGTTTGAATCGATTATTATTTGGTATTTCTTAATTTTTACTTTAAAATAGATGTAAAGTCCCGAAATAGTCAGTAATACCATACAAGGCAAAAAATAACCCAAATGTATTCCCAAATCATTCTCGGAGTAACCACTGTAAAAATATGAGTATCCCCGACTTCGAGGAGTTTAGAAGTAAAAAAAGGAAGAAACTCAAAGTCGATTGCAACATGACAAATCAGATTTATAAATGGTCTCAACATGGAGAATAATTGCGATAGGACCAGGTGCCCGGAAGGAGTCAGCGTCCCCTGCTAGCATAGAATT
Source organism: Atrina japonica (assembly GCA_030159075.1). NCBI lineage: Eukaryota > Metazoa > Mollusca > Bivalvia > Pterioida > Pinnidae > Atrina > Atrina japonica. The sequence goes on from BROG01000274.1 coordinate 27,677, forward strand.
TAAAGGGTGCCATCCATTCGAAATAGGATTATGTAAGACAAAAATAGTTTTACTACTCATTAATGTGATTTTGGCATTCCATGAATGTATTGGTATATTTTCTCATTTTCTCTTCTTATAATGTTCCCATGTTTGTGTTTTGTTTCGTCTTGTTTTGTATTTTAAATTTCCTTGCCAGAATTAATATATCATTTTGGAAAGAAATATTTTTACCATTGTCTTTCAAGTTTTTTAATAATTCAATATCTGGTTTATTCATAAAATATTAATAGACCGGTCAAAACTTTAATATATTTCCGTTATAACAGGATGTATTATGTTATGTGTTCAGAAAACGATTCATGATGAATTTCACAAACATTAAAAAAAAAACAGCTAGGTCTTTTCAAATTAAAGCAATATTTTTTCGAATATATGTTTGATTACTTTTCGTTTCCATAATTTCATCATAGCTGTATGTGTCATCTCCATTATCCAATGATATATCAGAATTCATTACACTGCCAAGTCTATGGTCATCAGCAAACTTTACATCCATTTTTTTCTACGTTATTTCATAGAAAAATTAAAACAAGCCAATAATCCCCTCTAAATCTTAAAAATTCTAATTCAACTTTCATGTCAATGAAAATTAAATTAAATGTCTAATACGTGAATAAGTAATATACAATAAATGGTGGGGATCTTCATGTCTGTGTAGTTCAAGCTCTGTGCTTTAACCAAGAAGTCTATCACTTTTAGTCCGCGTGCAGTCCAGCCCCTCTGGAGCCTAAGTTGATTGTTTAATTTAATTTGCTGCCAGTTTACTTGAGGAAAGTCCGTAGTCCTTTCCCGGTGTTAGAAATGTATTTATAATTCCCCCACCAAGCATTAAAAGCTAGCCGCCATTGTATTGATGAAATTTTATTTTGCGTGGCGTAATCAATGGAGATGTTTTACCCATAAACACTACTGTGGAGGAAAGTACGAACTGTCCATCGAAAACATTTAATTTTCAGAAAGTCATAAACTGAAATTATGTTTGTTACCTCATGATAAATCATGTCGTTAGAATGATTTTCTGAAATAGATAAGTTATATTCTCCGGGTTTTCAATACAAAAATATAAAAATGCCAATATTCGAAAACGCAGCAAAAAATAGATACAGGAAAGAATAAAGATATGGACCTCTTGAAAACCAATGGTTGAATCAGGAACAAACTTACCAAATTTATTCCACACTGACGTCCAATTTTTACTTTTGCCATTTTGACTATATAAGCCAGTTGTAAAAGAGACTACAAATAGAAAGTGACTAAATAAGGATCACATAATTTTTAAATCATTAGGTCAGGTTGTTAGTTTTCCCCGGTACTCAAAATTTGAGTATTAATTCATTATTATTTTGACATATTTGAGGTTTAAGCAATGATATTTTTCGTTCTAATTTTCTGTTGCATGTCTTAAATGTCTAAAAATGTCCAATTGCAGCATGAGTTTTGTGTATTTTGATAATATTATTATCAGCTGATTGACCGCTCGGATCAACCATTGCTTTATAGCCACGCGAATGGTCGATATCTATTTGTTGCCAATTGTTCCCTTAAACACAATAATTCTTGAATTTCAGGCAAAAAGATGCAACATTTATTCTGCAACTGGACAAAATTGCAAAGTGTCGGCATACAGTTGTAAATAATGATCAAAATGATTGCTCGTTTGAAGAGAACCAGAAATATTTTTTAAAATATTTGATTACGTACTCAAATTTTTAGGAACGTACTCAATGTATTTATTCATTTTTTACAGGAAAATCATAAGAGTGACGTAAAAATTTATATGTGAATGATGAAAAATAATGATATATAGTTCCTAATCACTCAAACACAGAAGTTTTCCAAACGATTATATTGTCAAAATAATGAAATAAAAGTTTACCTTGAGTATTGAGTAAATTTGGTGACTTCGGGTCCTGTTCTCACATTTTTTAAAAGATGTTCACTTTTATGACAGAATTATAATTTTTCATTATTCACTATCGACATACATGTTTTTTCATATATGCATATCAAATGACTGGATGAAATCATAATCTTGTACATCAGTCTATGAGACAAATGTATACTTGAAATCAACAAAACTTCTCAGAAATGAATATGAACAAAGGCAAACTTTATGTGTATAAAATCATTTTTACAAGATATGAGGACCAGTCTTTTTAAATTAACTTAGGTTCCAATGGGGCTCTAACCCATGCTAACTACTCCACCACAGATGCCCCACCCCTTCCTTCATCTGTGATCTCAGGGATAGAATACTTTAACAGATTTTTTCCACTGGTAAACCAAACACATACTCTCTACAAAATGATGTAAAGCTGAATCAGAAATAAAAAATATAATCAAACTTGTCTATAAAGGTCACTCATTGGAACAGGCACCCTGTTAACCCTTTCACCCCTGAATATCTTAGTAGTATGCTCTTTCTATTGTTTAAAACCGGTCTATTACGGTCTGTAGGGTTGAAAGGGTTAAAAACAGGTATAGTCCGATTCACATAAAATGACCGGGCGGAGTAACCTATTGATTATCATACGGCTAATTCTCCTAAATCTTTCGGTTATGAAAAGCTGCACGGGAAAAAAACGTTTCTGGACATCCTAAAGACGTATACTTTGGTATCTAAGATTTCTTATATTCTTACTGGATACTCGTATGGTATGATGACAAACTACGAGTCGGAGTAAAAACATTGTCGTTATGCTTTATTGCATAAAAACTCGTCCAGGTCAAAAGAGTTTTTACTTTATGCATTTTTCATTAAAAAAGTCGATGTTCTTCTGATTTGATTAAACTTGTTTTAAAAATAAACTTTATTTATTGTGCAACAATGAACAAACAAGTTTTTACAACTTATATGAATGTCTTTTGCTGGCACTGATGTTGCCGTGAGGGGGTGTTCTCACTCTGGGAGGTAACGGGAATACCTCGTTTCGGAACTTGCGACAACCATACCAGCTCGGACACGTGTTTTTTAAAACTTGTTCTTGTAAAGTAAATTCAGATTGGGTTCGGTACCCTATTGAGGAATATATTTTAAAGAGAAACATATTAAACAGATATTAACGATGTAGAAGACAGCTTTGGAAATTTATTACTATACAAATTCTTCAGATCAGTCACTGATGTCAGAGAAAATGTAAAAAAAGGAATAATATTGATGGCCCACCCAAAACTTTATACCCCAAAACAAAATGCTTATTGAAATAACAATTAAAGTTTGACCCTGGTTGTGTGATAGGCTTTTTGCTGTCATTAAGCGATTTCTTACTTTATCAATTATTTTCTAAACAAAACATAGAATTTTAAAGAAAAACAATGTCTTAACATTTTTAAAAAATCTGAATAAAGGGTAAATGGATAATAAGAAAAATAATAGAATTTACATTTCTCTATGCATTTAATCACGTTTTTTGAAAGTGTTTCATGTTGATATATTTTATTGCTTACACGTGTGTGTGTGTTTTGCTTTGAAATGTGTATTTTCATTCATATAGACTCTCTTAAAATACATTAATTACGCAGATATCTTTACTTAACATCCTTCTTATGCAAAATTAAATTCATACATTAAGTTGAAAATTATCATTTTCATTTTCACTAAGATATTAATTTAAATTAAGAATTTGAATAATATATATATATATATATATATATATATATATATATATATATATATATATATATATGTGCATAATAATTCTTATTATTATATATCCAAGAAATGTTATGCTTGTGTATATCTCGTATTAGTTATTACACATCAATATAAAAATCTCAGATACCAAAGTATAAATCAATAGGATGTCCAGGACATAGATACAAAAAAACGATATATTTTGGCGGTAAAACCACAGCTACTGTCTGTTTAATGGAATTAACTATTGAAATATGTTTATCTATTACAATATATCAGGTATGGTCTACTATATTTCATTTTACGCGTTCATTTATCATTGCTTAGAGTGGAAATACTAGTGATATTGACAGTGACGCGAAATATTGATCAAAGGTTATTAAGCAAACGACTATACCAAAGTATAGTCAACGTATACACTAAGTTCCGTAATTACATACCGTTATATACATATATGCATTTAATTGTCCAATTAATAATCAATTAATGCTATTTTGCCCTGCTTACACGTCAAGATTTTTGCCTATGACATACATGCTGTTTTATCTTTTTAGTGATGTTTCAGTTCAAAGTCAAATCAATTATAACTCTACGTTATTCAGAAGTTTTATGTACTGTAGAATTGTGTAAAATATGCAAAATAAAAGTAAATACAATTAGAGATAAGCCCTTTCCCCAATAAAAGAAATTGTAATAGTGTAAGCTCTGAATTATATGTTATATATATTATATATTTTATTTATTTCTGTGTTTATTTATTTTATCGTATGTGTCTGTTTATTTATAGGTTTGTCACGCGCTCTCTGTGTCTCTGTCTCTCTTTGTCTCTGTCTTCTATGTCTCTCTCTCACATAAAGAATACAAAATATATTTTGTCACTTGCTAACATTAAATTGATATTTTAAATGAGCAAATTGCATTTTAGGCATGTCATTTTAAAATCAATGAAAGGTTAGAAAATGACAATTTAAGGAAGTCTTTTGAAGTTGGAGCCAACATTTAAAAATAAATTCTATATTTTTCAAGATGGTATGTAAGTAAATGACATGCATTCTGGAACCGAAGTCACCAAGTTTATTCAGTACTGAATCTCAATCTCAACTAACTTTTCATGGATTTAAGATACTTTTTCTGTAACTGGACATTGAAGGCATACGATAATAAATGATAAGAAATATTGAAAAATTGTTTGAGTACGTACTCAAATTTTGCGTACCGTGCTCAACGTATTCATTCATTTTTTACAGGAAAATCATTAGAATGACGCAAAATTTCTATGTGAGATTATAAAAAGTCATATGTTTCCTTACCAACCAAACCCAAAAGTTTTATAAACGATTATATAATCAAAATAATGAAATAGCTTGAGTATTAAGTAAATTTGTTGACTTCGACTTAATGCCACACCGCAACGCCATTTATTTATATCTTTACCTAATCCTGCAGAGAAATGAGCTTAACAATTTTCTGTGGAATAGTAAGGTAGATAAAATAAAAAAATTAAAAATATTTTACTAAAAATAAATATAATTAAATTTTTCATTTAACTTATATTGACCTTTTAGCTAACTGTGGTCCAGGATATCTGCGGAATATCAAATACGTTTTTGGAACATGGAGGCATGGTCTATAATTGTAGAATAGATTATAAATTTCCCTTACAATTTGATAAAAAGATTTATCAAAATTATCTTTTATAAGAACTGGTACAAATAGGGGTTCGAATAATGTAATTTCATTTCTTCTGATTTCAATATTTACTTATTTCCCAAGATTTAAACCTTGACCTAATTAAATTGTGTCGTTCTATCCCATTAAAATTATTCGTAAATAATGGAAATAAAAGCGGAATCACAAATATAACTTGAAATAGCGAAAGCATAGCAGTCCTACAGCAAAATGGAAAGAGGCAAGACTTCCTTTTGCACCCTCCATTCAAATATTTCCCTAAACTAAAAATAAACAATTTTAGCATCCAATTATTAATTTCTGGATATATTTCATTGATGTCATTCAAGAAATTTTCAAACAGATTTATACATTTGAATGTCTTTTGAATTTTACGTTTTGGGTAATATTTGAGTAGGGGTGCAAAACGGAAGTCTTTCCTGGAAAGACATGTTTATTATAAGTGTTGAAAAGGGGATAATTTTTACATTTCTTCCATTACAACAAAACGCAAAATTAAAATGGCTACAATTTAGAACATAGAGTTATATCTTGATATTGGTCTATTAAGGAAACTGGGTTGTTGCTTTTGTAAATTACAAATATAAAACATCTCAGATACCAAAGTATAAATCTTTCGGATGTCTACGACACAGATACAAATCTGGCAAAAATGGAAAAACACGGGCCTCTGGAAACCAAGAGGTGGGATCAGGTGTCATGGAGGAGTAAGCATCCCCTGTCGACCGGTCACACCCGCCGTGAGTCCATAGTCAAGTCCAATTGATTGTTTATATACTATGGAGATGCGAAGAAGTGAAAAAAATACTTCAAATGTCCAAGAATCTTGCAAAACATTTAAATATTTATTTACGATTCAATCAGAAACATTTCATTTTAGGAGTAGATGAATAATATGATAAAACACAATTCATTGTAATATCATATCTGTTTTGCTAAATGTTACAATGAAGGACTGTCCGCCATTGCTTTGATTGATTCGATTATACAAAATTGTCAATTTCTAAATCATAGAATGACGGGTAACGATTCGATAGTACGGTAGAAGAGGAATGGAAAGTATGGTTTGAACACATAGGCCTGAACACATAGCTGTAAGCTGTTTCAACCTAGATTGATATTTCTGCTTTTTATTCTAACTATTTATATTTTTAACATTCTAACAATGTAATTTGCCAGGATTTTAACATCTCCACCTGATGAGGGAGTACGTTGCATCCAAGTGTTTTAACTTACATGTTGTAACCAACTACCCACACATACTTCAAATACATACAGATACAAACGTAATAACACTTAAACACAAAACATACACATACAAAACAAAACAGTAAAATACCCAATATTCACAAATTTTCTACCTTTATCAAGTGAAAGACGACGATATCTAGGCACCTGATCCCACCTCTTGGTTTCCAGAGGTCCGTATTTGTCCATTTTTACCGGATTTGTATCTATGTCCTGGACATCCTATTGATTTATACTTTGGTAACTGAGATTTTTATATATTAGTTACATAGTATCAAGTCTACATAATAAACAGCTTCATTGCAAATGTTTATCGATGTTTTTTTCGATGAAAATTTGTGAATATTGAGTATTTTACTGGTTTGGTCTTTTTTTTTTCGCTTAACGATACTTCCCTTTGGAGCCTATGAATTTCATTGATACACATACAAACAAGGAAACACTGAATGCTTTCTAAAAAATGAAAAACAATCCTTATATTTATATATATTACCATTTTCTGTGAATCTGTAGTCAGCTGGTTACGAAATTCATTCTAAGCAATTGACCTCGCAGTGGGAGTTTTTCATATGATGTAACAGCTAAACAGCTGTGTGAGACGAGAAGTAGTTCCCCCTTTTTGTCCGGGAATACTAAATAGAATTAAGGTTTATTTTTTTATTTTCATATCATTTTGAGAGAAACTAGTGATATGGAAAATTTTGAATAAGT
>BROG01000274.1:40000-67500 GCA_030159075.1 Atrina japonica
ATAAAAGACATGCAAGTCATTTGCTATTGTGGGTATGACTTTAATTCTATGACTATAATCACTGAGAGGATATATTGATTATACCCGTCGTCTGCTTCCGTGTACTCGATGACAACTCTATGATGTGCCCTGAACTTGAATAAATAGACATTTATTTGCTTTTTTCTGAAACTGAATTACGACTTGATACCGAGTAAAAATTAATTCATACGTCATGTAACAAAAATTACCGTTCGACACTATACTTGTTCTAACCTTAGGTCTGAAGATATTTAAATCTCATAACTTTTTTCAAATATCAATGCAATTTTTCTTTAAAAATGCAAACAATCAACAAAATTTACAATATCATACGGAAGTGCACATAATAGATATATTATCTGTTAATCTATAAACAAGGAATTAGGGTTATTAATATAAAGGCCTTTCCAAGATTTTTCTAAGTTTAGTGTCCGTTGATAAACAAAACCTGAAACATCTAGTGAAAACAATTGGAACATTACCCTAAACTGAACAGTTAAATACGAACATTTATTTTCATCATTTTGAAAAATAACATTTTATAGGTTATCTATTAGTATGTTTCAAAGATTTGTTTTGGTTTTTTTTTGTTAAAATATTAGGAGAATACTTAAATATTCATAAGACTGCATTTGTTTTCATTAAAATGTCTTGTTTTCTGTCGTTTTTTGTTTTGTTTTTTCTGATAGAAAGACAGGGTTTTTTATTTTAGTGTGGACGCTAAACATTAACAAACACTTGGAATGAGCTCTACAAAACGATAAGAACAATTAACACATTGAGGAACAAGTAAGCTTAAAATGTTGCTTACACAATGTTTATGGGACCACTGTAGCTCACGTCTCCTTCTGTCGACTAAAGAAAACCAGTTTTCTTCTTAGTGTTGGATATTTTTGCTTTTGAATGTTCCATTCTGTGTACGACGGCAATTACACGTTTGTTTTTAAGGAAGTACAATAGAATAATCCAGTTATCTGAGGAATGTTATAAGAATATCGAGAACCTACACATTGTTGTTGTACATGGAATTTGCCACAAATGATAAAATAAAAAAAATAATGTGGTTCCTAGAAATCGATATTAATTTTATGAGTAACGGTATGATAATAGTAATTAATATAAATATCATACCAAATTATAATATTTTTCAGTCGAAGGGGTGGGGACAAAACAAATGTTCAAGATGATCGATCCAGTCAAAAAAAAAACTTCATCTATTGAGCTCGAATTTCAAATAGAGTTCCGAAACAAAAAGAGGTATCACACAAGGCCAAAAATTAACGATAAATTACTTACAGAAATAACACAAAAATCTTCATCTGAAAACACAAAAACAGACAGACTGATTGATTGATTGATTGATCGATTTTATTTTCTAATGACCAGAGTCAATAAAATGGTATGCAGAAATACATAAATTCAAATAACATAATATTTATGTTGCATACATGAGAGGGGGTATGTAAACATAAGTTGAGATGGAGTAGCTATTTGACACTTGTTTCATTTTGGAAGGTATAGTAAAAATATATTATGGTGAGGAGCATAACTGATTTATTTCTGTATTAAATGTACACAGTTTTCTTAAATAGGACTGTTTTAGAAGACATGATTTCTTTAAAAGATATGATATTTCCAATTCTTATATGTTTCAATAGTAAGCATTTTTTCTTTTCAAATTTGGCAGCTTTACAGTTTAACATATAATGGAATTCGTCACCAAGTTCTAGTGAAGTACATTTTTTACAGTATCAGTTATTTCTTGGTATATTATTCCATCGTCCAGATTTTATAGGAAGGTGGAGGTTGCATGTTCGAAATTAACATAGTGTCAGTGAGTCTTTGAGTGTTAAGATATTAGGATAATTATCAAAGCCTAGGCTTTCTTTATATGATATTTAGTTAAGTGCTTTTGGAGAAGTTTGTAATTCAGAAACCACCTTTGTTCAAACTGATCTGTAAGAGTAAGCTTAACTTTAAATTTCAACCATTTTACGTTTGGAAAAAAGATTGGTTTAACCATATTTTAGTATCTGTACCAGATAGGAGTTGAGCGTAATGTGTAATTATTCGTATTTGGATGTTTACAGTTCTCGGGTACTTGTGAAATTCTCCGTAAACCATGAAATCTGCAGTAGATAATTTTAGATGAAGAAGAACTTCACAGAATTTTAAATGTACTCTCTTTATAATTGCACTATCAGAAATAAAATATAGTTGCTACAATTCTGTTCAAAAGTCCTAATTGACATTCAATTGATAAATTGTGTTCTCGGTCCTTTTTTAAAACTTCATCAAGTGTTTTTGGAGCTTTAGATACTTAATTTTGTTTTGCTTTTTTGAATGACCCAGATCGGCTTAACATAACCATCAAGTAATTGAATTCTTGCTCTACTTTTAAGGGTTTATCGTTATATGTAAAGTTCATTTTTTCGGTTGTCCCCCTTTGCCGAATATAACTACTTTTGGTTTTTTTTCTGTATCTATTTTTAGATTCCATTTCTTACAATAATTTTGAAAATGGTTGGGCAAAGTTTTTAATTGTTTTGCATTTTCAGCGACTAAAACAGTATACAAAACGATAAAAAAATTCAAATAAATTAATAGTTTTACTTCAAACATATCTGATATTGTTGGTAAATCTTCCGCACCCATTTTTAAAATGAAATCTTCAAAAATTACTTTTCACCCTGACGGACACTGTTTTCACAATTGAAATAGAAAGAAATTCTACATTAGTTCTGATTGTATATATTTCCTATTCTATTATTTGATATAAGTTTATACCACAATTCATTTCGCCAAACAGAATGAAACGCCTTCTCAAAGACTACAAAAGTGCAGTATAATTTTTTTTTTTTTATCTTTAATAAATCAAATAAAATATTCATGAAGAAAAGATTAATTATTGTAGAATATTTGTTCTGAAACCAGTTTGGTTTTCATGTATTAAAAGGAAGTTATCAGAAAAGGCATTAAGTACTGATGTAAATAACTTACCTACACAGCTTAATATAGTTATGGGTCTATAATTTTGGGGATTTTTTTCCTCACCTTAATTTTTGTAGATAGGTATTATGTTTCATTTTAGCCAACATTTTGGAACTATTCCATTAAAAAAATATAAAGTTAAATAGTTTTTTCGTTAATAGGCAAAAGTAAGTGACTTGTTGATTTTATGTATTCATTTTTAACTTTATCGTCCCCATTTGATTTATTATTTTTAGATCTTTGATGCATTTCATTATTTCATCTTGAGATATTGTTTCATTTAATTCATTATTCATATCATTTGTCTCTATAGATGTCAGCATCTCATTTATCTAATCATCAATATTTGGAGTTCTATTCAAATTTTTAACATATTTATAAAGTTGATTTATATTGATTTCTTGTTTTTGATTATTTTTAATTTAATTATTACTATTTAATATTTTCCAGTAGTCTTTTGGGCTTTTTGTTTTCATTTCTTTCAAAGCTTTGCACATATTATCCCTGTGCTATTTTATTTCTTTGTCAAGTACACAAACAGACAGACAGACAGACAGAAAGAAAGACAGACAGAAAGACTCATATTATTGTACAGAGAATGATGAATGAATATGCAGGCTATGCCACTTGTCTTTTTTATTAGCTAAAGTCAGGGGTCAATGTCGGGTCAATTCAAGTGAAATTTAAATCCGCGTTAGATGTCGCCACCAGTGACCGCCAAATATGAAATATAATCTGTCAAGTTGTATGAGAAACGAAGTGTATCAGTAAACCTTGACTTGGGAAGATTGTTAAATTGCGTTCTTTATATTTCAAGTATATAAACAATTTGTGAAGGTTCTTAATGCATGTCGTCTGAATTGTTACTTATTTGTATTTGAATTTTCGTCAGCCAGGGAAAGTACTCGTGATGAACAAATATACCAGATGAATTGTTAAAAGACAGAAAATGATATTCTATAAACTATATATCAGCATAGACACATAAGTTAGATCGGTATAACAACAATACACAACATTCAAGAATAATATAATGATATTTTATAAACAAGGAGGTTTAGAAATTCCAGAGAATGGGATCAATATACATAATACGAAAGTTCTAAGTTTGCAACAGAGGGCCAAAACAAATGCTCAAGACGATTGTTTCTGTCAATAAGACAGATTGTTTTCTTGTGTTTGTGTGTGTGTTTGTGTGTGTGTGTGTGTGTGTGTGTGTGTGTGTGTGTGTGTGTGTGTGTGTGTGTGTGTGTGTGTGTGTGTTTAGCTCCTTTTGTACGACTATCTATTGTTAATAATTTTGAGCTATAATCTAAAATAAATATTAGATATAGAGTTCCGAAACAAAATAGAAGATAACATAATGATATAACTAAATCTGTCTAAGACTGTTTATTCTAATAAGATGACTATTTTCGATTTTTGGAATTTTTTAGAATTTAAAGAGTGATATCGATTCGAAATATTACTTTAGTATAAAAAAAATCAGCCGGTACAGAAATATCAAGTACTGGGTTTATGTATACCCCCAGGGATTCAAATGGTCCAATGATTTATTCATTTGTTTGTTTGTTTATTGTTATTTAACGTCCCACTCAAGAATATTTCACTCATATGGAGACGTCACCAAATGCCGGTGAAGGGCTTCAAATTTTGGCCTATGCTCGGCACTTACGGCCATTGAGCAGTGAGGGTTCTTTAACGTGCCGACACCTACTGTGACACGGGACCACGGTTTTTACTGTCTCATCCGACAGACAGGAAACCAACCTGCCGCCGGCTGGACTCGAACTTACGACCTCACGATCAAGAGTCGAGCGCGCTACCGACTGAGCCAGGCCGGCTCTGATTTATGCATTACTTTAGAACTATCGCAATAAATGAAATAGTACAAAAAATAAAATGGATGTTTAATTTCATCGTATGCATCAATGTATGTAGAAAAACAAAATATTTTATATCACGCATGCTGGGTTTGTGAGATTTCTCACCGACTCGTCTTCTGCTGTTGGGGGTCCCTCTTATTGGCTCCTTCTTTCAACCTCTATTTTTTTAAATATTTGTCTTTGTCAGTTTGCTTCTGTTTGTTTGTCTATCAGTTTACCTGACGTACAGAAACCCTTTTGAGATTTCATATTACTGAAAAAACATGTAAGATCAAGCACCCTGTGCAATTCCAATTTTACATAATACCAAAAGGTTTGAAAAACCACATTCCTCTGGAAAAGGATATTGGATAGAAGTAATGATCACAAAATAAATGGCTACGAATACTGCATGTTAGTTAGCATTGTAGATTGATATTGTCAATTTTGAAGGGGTTGTTGCTTTTGTTGTTTTTGTTTTGGGTTTATTTTCTAAAATTGCTAAAAATACTTCAACTGGAGGTGAGTAATTGAGTGTTCATTTCCTATATTTTCCTTATATCTACGAATTATCCTTGTAATGGTTATTTTCATCAAAATACACTCATTATGTAGGCGAAGAATTCCGATAAGACTAATTCTTACGCCATGAAGGACCGGATGTTCTACATGTTTATCACAAAGGAATCCAAGTACATTTAATAAAACATGGTTAATTTTCACTCAGAAGATTGTTGTGTTATATTGATCTTGTTTGAGGTTTTATTTATATTGTAAAAGTTTGATCAAATAATTTACATATGTATTAAACTATTAATCTCTCTATCTTTCAAATGTTTTCAACAGAACAAAAATAAATGAAATGTTTCAACATATTGACTTACGATGACTAATGCAAATACATAAACTTATGATATTTTAATATTTGTCACTAAAATTTTCAGTCCTTGTTTTAAGTAAAGCAACTAATACATCTATTTATCTATCTATCAATCTATCTATCTATCTATCTATCTATCCATCAATCTCTATCTATTTATCCATTTATCAATCCATGCATCCCTATTTATCTATCTATCTATCTATCTATCTATCTATCTATCTATCTATCTATCTATCTATCTATCTATCTATCTATCTATCTATCTATCTATCTATCTATCTATCTATCTATCTATCTATCTATCTATCTATCGATCTATCTATCTGTCTATCTATCTATCCATCAATCTCTATCTATTTATCCATTCATCAATCCATTCATCTCTATTTATTTATCTTTCTATCTATCTATTTATTTTATCTATCTATCTATCTATCTATCTATCTATCTATCTATCTATCTATCTATCTATCTATCTATCTATCTATCTATCTATCTATCTATCTATCTATCTATATGTCTATCTATCTAGCTAACGCATTTATATTTAGCAACTAAGTTCAATTAATGATAATCTCTACGAGTACATAACCTTTACCCTACGTCTAGTCAAAACAAATTTTGGTAAAAACAACATACGTCATCAAAACACTGTACACTGTGTGTGTATTACGTCAACTACTGGCTCTGATCATTGTGTAATTGTACTGATTTAAGCATGTGTCAACTGACTTTTAGCAATTTGAACTACATGTCAAAATTGCTTTTAACGCAAAATCGCTAAACCTATATTAAAAGCTTATATTTTGATAAGCACTACAACTTTTTTGGAATGAAGAATAGTTTTGGCTTCTGTTAACATTCTTTTGCATAATAGCATTAACGAAGTGCACAGTTTCATTGTGCATTTTATCCATTGCTGCTCTCATTTGATGTGGATCATTTAACTTTACAAAAATATTGTCATTTTAACCAAAAAAATTATTTATATTCAACGAGAAAACAAGCAAAAGACATCTATAAATTGAACTTCAGAAACATTTGTTGACATTTCATTTTAAATATTTAAAATAAAAAGAATTCATGAGTATGTTTTGGAAAGGTATTTTAAGATTACTATTTTATGTATCATAAAAATCTATTTTGTTCATAAAGCTCTTTTAGTTTTTGTTAAATTATGTTATACACTGACACACGTGTGACCGATTTCAAATGGTTTTTTTTATAGATTAAAAAATCGTTCAAGGTCTTTGTTCATTTAATACAGATTGAATCTTGAACACGTGATTTTGAATATTTTAAAGGTGATAATTCACAGATGTTTTATTTTTAATTTTCATTCATTGTTATCATTGAATTTATCCTTAAAGGAGCATTAGCTGTATTTCCCAAAACAAACTTATTTCGATTTTTTTTCTACTTTTACTACTTGTACTTGATGTACAAAAACAAATAAGAGCTATACACAGCCATAGAAATCTGATATTCCTATATTATTTGTGAAAATAAGGTTAGGTCCAGTGTGGGATGCATATACAAATAGTAAAGTTGAATTAATCAATTGCAAGTGAATAATTGCCAAATTGGATTTCTCAAGCAATTTTCGCAAAATATATAGGACTTTAAGAATATTAATGCCTGTGTATATATTTCTTTTTTTTTTTTGTTATTGTAACTCTAAATAGTGAAAAAACTAAAAAATTAAAACAACGCTAATGCCCCCTTTAACGGGAAAAATGGCATTCATTTAAATGTTTTACAATTAACATACCCAAGTACGACAAAACTGCCTTCTTTTTATCAAAATATTTTTAAAAATACCACATTTCGGAATTGTTATTTATTTTTATCATTCTTTGTCGATTTAGTTATGTTGAGTATGTTATAAAATACCAGAAAACATAAATTTACGAGAATAGATGTGCATATTAATTCTTTTAAAATCTTAAATCTTTAGTAAAATTACAATTAATCGTTGCTGATGTAAATTAAAAAGTCAATAAAAGTAATAGTTTGATGACGAAGACAACGATGATGTTGTTATTGATGATGATGATGATGATGATGATGATGATGATGATGATGATGATGATGATGATGATGATGATGATGAAAATAGAAATAATTATCATCACCATCACCAAAGCAACAACAACAACAGCAACAGCTTCATAAATCTAGTCTTATATTATTGATACGAAAATACATGAATGTGACATAAAATATTCATTTATTTCAGTTTTTAGCCGTTTTTGCAATTAATATTTGAATTAATAATTTTTATTTTATAGGAAATGAAGATATATCCAATCATCGAAATGACAAAGAAATCAAATAAAATATGGAATAGTAGACATTCAAGAATATTAAATTTTATGTTTTCTTAACACTGCGGAATTTTCATCAACAATGCAAAACAGTTCACATGTAACAATAAAAAAAAAAAGTTCCAAGTTTCAGATGAAATCGTTTCTATCAGTAGAAAAATATATATAACGGTAAAACTAGGAATGTAACAGTTCAATCATACAATGATCATACCCGAAACTGGTGATTGTTACTTTTAAACTTTATAAATATTGATTGATTGTGCATAACATTATGTAGAAACTGTTTTATTAATGTCTCATTTAAAGTATATTTTGATCAAAATGATATTTTACGTATATGATATTATCTGGCATTTTAATCAGGTGAACAGATTCTTTATTTAAATAGAAAACATTGTCGAGATTTTACAACATTTTTATCAAGAATAATGCATTGTTTTATTCTTAAATCACCAAATGTAAAAAGCTTGCATACACATTGTATCATCTTTACTTAAATTGATTAATTGTTTAAGAAACAAATTTGGAAAATAAAACAAAACACTTCTGTAAGAATCAGTACTGGATAAAGTATGGTTTAAATACAATGGTTTCTTAGTATCTTATAAAAAATCATTTCAATATCTAAATATGGATGCCATGCTGTATACTTTATTTACAATATATATATATATTCGTTTCATTTTGTTGTACATGATTTATAATAGACGGCTAGAATATTTCTAAGAATAAGTACAAGATTTACATTTCCACATATGGAAATTGATGTATAGTTTATAAAATTGTTATTATTGTACCTTTTAACGGGCAATATTTCGAAATAAATATTTTAGTTAAATATGATAGTCCAAGGTATTCATATTGTTTACGTCCGCATTAAATCGATTGTACGTATCATTTTCTGTTTCTGGTTCTGGCTTCTAGATTCAGAGTCGTGTTTGTAAACATTGAAAAACGTGGGCCGTAAAACATTTAAAATTCTATTGATATTAAAATTCAACATGTTTAACAATGGAAATATGTTAAAAATTACCGAAACTTAAATATATTTGTAACAATCATATTCCAGATGAACGAAATATTAAAGTAATGTCAATGTTCGTCTAGTTCTTGTTTACATAACAAAAAAGATATTCTTTCTCCATTTTATTTAGATTTGCACTCATTGTTAACGAAATGATTATAAAACTTTTTTTTCTATACGAATTTCAATTCTATTATTTATATTTATATTTATGTGTATTTAGTAAGTTTCTTTTTTTTCTTGGTTTTACTTAAATTCATTAAATCACCGACAAAACAGCTTAAAAGAAAAATATATATTTTCAAAGTGTCTGAAAATATCAGCACATGATTAGAATGAAATATTATTGCGAGAAGGGCTGTGTCGTACTTGTTTTTGCCTGTTCATCAATATCTACATCATGGAATGTATCTATATGACAAAATAATATAGTGTTAATTTGCTTTTTCTAATACTTAAAAAAGATGTAAATGAGACATAAAAGAAATATAAAAAAAATTAGAAAAATATACAATTTTTAATCGAAACTGGAAGTACAATCTGAAATAGCAAGATAAAATTCGACAAAAAGTTCTTCCCTGAATTTTTTATGCATTAAACGTGAGAACACATATCAATGCAGTAACATTGTATTTAAAGCAAAATTTATAAAATTGATATGAAATATTTCATCACACAAATTTGGTTTAAAATACAGAAACATATTTATGGTAATGTATAAATCACAGTTTTCAATAATTAATCAAAATTTCTTTCTTCAGTGTTCAATATATGGTATGTTTTAACGCGAGAATATGTTTGGTATCGAAATGTTTTCTAAAATAAGAAAAATGTCATTAGGTTACGGAGTTTTGTTAGGAATTAATTTCGTTTTTATTAAATAACTCTTATAGGAATATCATAATACAACTCTACAATATCGTAAATTTTCCAATTTAGGAAATTTATGTCACCTAATATAAAACTAGTATTTTTGTATTTAACAGATATAAATTTGATAATACTCTGCTAAAACATGTCGACTTTATTCTATACAATATTATGACTACATATGTGTGTGCTATTTAACATACACATAATGAATTCATTACTGTCTCTTGAAGAGAAAATATATATAGTCTGCCTCAATGAAAACTGTGTTTATATTTATTATACATCTGTAATGTAATCAAAAACAAAAGCAATTTAAAACTATATTGAAAGGATGAATGACAAAAAAAATTGTCCAATATATGGTATTGGGAACTTGCAGCAGAAAATGTCTTGTCATCGCGCACAATTATGTGCCCCGTCGGGACTTTTTTGTATTTGGATACGAAATATCATATATGATATTATATCATAAATAAAACACATTATATATGCCTGTTGGCAGAAAAATTACTTTGACATATATGGTTAGTACAAAGTTTAATTATTATTATTATTATTATTACGGGTTCTCGAAATTTCTGCATTTTCACCATCCATGTTGCAACAATTTGCAGTATTGTTCTGTTTCCAACACAGTAGTTTAATAAATACTTTACCGATACCAAAGTTATATTTATATGAAAGATACCAAACTAAATACTGAAGACGATTGTTTCTCTCAAAAAGACTTCAACAGTTCAGCTCGAATTTGATATAAATGTATATTTACGAAAGAAAGAGAGGTATCATACAAGGCCAAATAATAAATCTAAATGTATTGCCAAATCCGTCTAAGAGTACCAAATGTGAAAATAAATATCTTAGCTTTGGGAAGTTTAGAATTTGAATGGTGCTATCTAAGCGAAATATCACTTTATCATAAAATGATCGTCTGGTACCGAAATATCAGGTACTGGGCTTATGTATACCCTTTGGAGAATCAAACGGTCCACCAACAGTGACAACGACCCAGTGGTTATAAATATCATTAACAATACCAAAGTGTTCTTTAATAGAAGCCAAACCAAATGCTTATGACGATCGTTTCTGTCAATAAGACTTCAAGAATAACAAAATTGGTTTCTTGTTAATTTCTAACATATTTCTACGATAACGGTAACAAGTATTAACAAAAGTGTTTTTTTTAATGAACAATAATTATCTCATGTTGTATTCTAAACACGAAAAAGTTACTTCAGTGTTAGAAATTGATTTGACAACAGAACTTTTATTAAATCAATTTGAGTCCTTTACATTTTTTTCATAGACAAATATTAATGATATTTACCAAAGGTTAAGATAAAAGAATATTGCACGAATACCCAATAAAAGTAATAAATAACTAAAGAATTGTTTGAACGTTCAATTTTAATTCGTAAATCCAATGCCTTTTTATGGTTATCTCAACTTGGCTACTAAAAGTGTATACTTTTTTTTCCATTTTTATTGCCTCAACATATATTTTTCATCGATTAGTGGATAAACGTTATAGAAGATTTTTTCTTTCTTAAACATTTCGTTAGATTCAAGAACACTTCCAGCATTATTTCAATAGTGAATTTATTTAAT
The DNA here is from genome assembly GCA_030159075.1 of Atrina japonica. Lineage (NCBI taxonomy): Eukaryota > Metazoa > Mollusca > Bivalvia > Pterioida > Pinnidae > Atrina > Atrina japonica. The sequence continues at coordinate 51,596 of BROG01000274.1, forward strand.
TTGAGGTAATGTCAAATGTCAAGATATGCAATGAAAATCCGATAGAAAACTGGACAGAGAATAGGGCGATATACAAAGATCGGATTCGCAGTTTTTATTCCTACTTTTTTGACGTCATAATGTTCTGTCCAAACAAAATAGAGGAGAAACTTATGACGTCAAAGAAGAAGACACGCAAAAGAAGAACTCAAAACGTTTTCTGGTTCGATCTACATAAGAATAAGTGTTAGCGATTGCGGAAAATTCAAATCTTCGATTATAAACTTTTAATTTGTGTCATGTGGTTGTCTACCTAACCTTTTACTGAAAAAATTGTTTAACAAGATAATTGTTAGCATTAATTATGCTGTTTATATACATTTCGATCTTCAAATACTTTTCCTTTCAAGAACTTACCTTGTATTACATACAACAAATTTGCCCACATCTTACCAGAGCTCTAGACGATTTTAATATATTGCATATGGATGCTGCAAAGTTCGTTAAGTTTGGGATACCATAAGTAGGAAAAAATGGTACCAGTCTAAAATTCTGCAGACATTTTATTGAATTTTACTGCATGTAACATCAAAGCATGCGTTTTTGAAGCAGAACTGCACCTTTTAAAAATGTAAAGGTCAACAGCAAATCCACTAATCAGTTTACAGCAGTTCTGATTAATCTGTCTTTTGCCCTTTTATTTGACCTCCATTACATAAAACTTGGCAGTGGTAAATTGGATCCAAAACAGATAACAATTACTACAATTGCATTTATCAAACTTGACGTCAAAATAATCTAGAAATAGCCTTTTAATAATAACATTGTGTTTGAAATAGATTCTTTACAAAAATAAAAAATTCCGAGTAAACAACGTGCATTTGTATATTTGATATTGGTATAAAGGGATGTAATAAAATCCATCTGTATCAACAAGACTCTTGGCTTTTTTTCTCCTTGTACAAAAATAGCACCAACTACACATGTTGTGTTTGAGTATGTTTTTGTATATTTAACCGACATTTCTGAACTTTTTGTGCCACCCACACCCTATGCAAATTACTAAGGTCAGGGCTACATCAGAAACGGCAACTAATCTGTGCAGATGGTGGAGTTCTGAAGACAATAAAAATGTCAATTCTACTACATATGGCACTTCCGAGTTGCGCAATTGCAATCGAGATTAATGGCTTCCACACTGGGCAAAAATGTCTGGTAAGACTATATGGTAACGGAAATCTGCTGGGAAGTTTTATGTATATTTGCTTCTGTGTCCACCTTGGTGTCATGATGGTGGCTCATCAAATATAGGGCACTGCGTCCATTTTATACAGACAAGTAATATCTAATTGGAATGTCATAACGACTGGAATATTTAATCATCATCATTTACAAACGCCACCAATGAGATATTTTTATCTAAGGATTCACCAAGTAAGAAGTTAGGTTAAAGGTAATATGTAAATACATAGTAGATTTATTGTTCTTTTTATCGCTTTTTACACCTGAGCGTTCTGTGGATTGGAACACATGCACGGTGTGCACATATATCTATGATATTTTTGTCAGGTTTCAGATAAAAATAACATACAGTGTTTCCGATCCATTTCATTGTAATTGATAGGTCTTGTTTTAATAATTTATCATCTATCGTTATCTGTTTAGCTTTTTTTCATTTTGCAATGCTCAAATGACCAATTCTGGTTGACTTGGTACATGGCATTAATAAAATATTTGTAATACATTTCAGGATAAATGAAAAAGGAAATTTATAATCATTAAATTTTCTACAAGTTTTTGATTAACTTGAAAATTCCCCACAGTCGATGTAGGCAAAATATTTTAATAATGTGTTTTAAAACTACAAATACTTTATAAGTAAGTGCTCAATCATTTAAAAACATTGCATCTTTATAAAAAATGACTTGCAAACTTACAATATATATATATATATAATTATATATATAAATAAATATATATATATATATATATATTATATATATATATATATATATATATTATATATAATATATACTATTTATTTATATATTAATATAAATCACTATATCTCATTATTATAATATTCTCCATTATCATCATCATCATCATTTATCATCATCATCATCATCATCATTATCATCATCATTTTTATTTTTATTATTATTATTATTATTATTACTATTATTATTATTATTATTATTATTATTATTATTATTATTATTATTATACGATAATATTAATATAATATAAAAATATTATATATTATTATAAATATATATATATATATATATATATATATATATATATATATATATATATAATATATATGTAATTTATTTATTATAATATGTCACTATAATTATTATAATATTTCTCATTATCATCATCATCATTATCATCATCATCATCATCATCATTATCATCATCATTATTATCATTTTTATTATTATTATTATTATTATTATTACTATTATTATTATTATTATTATTATTATTATTATTATTATTATTATTATTATTATTATCAATTCAAAATACTTTAGACGCAACAAATAAATTATCTTATATATTTTATGCATAATATACTTGCATTTTAATTTTTATAGTATACTAGTTTAATATTTTATATAAGTCTAATATTGTCTTTATTTGCATTTATTTGAAATTCATTTCAAACGAGGATTTAATTCAAGAAAATGAGAAAAAATGAGATATTTATCTGACGTTTAGATAAGACGCTATGATTCAGTTTTTATATATCAAGAAGATATTCAACGGTTTAGATAAAAAAATAAACAAACTTATATATCTGCAGATACCCCTTAAATAATCCGCACCAAGGGTGCCAGGAGCACATAGGTTTGGGTACTGTTCATAATTATAATATACCATTCATTAATTCTGTAGTGTAAACATATTATTTCAGACTATTTAACTTTTAATGTTCATTGAGATATCTTCACCATTCTTTTAAGTGATTGAGCACTTACTTATAAAGTATATGTAATTTTAAAGCACATCATTAAAATATCATGCCGACATAAACTGTGGAGAATTTTTAAAAAATCAGTGACATTAAATCCCTTTTCTTGTTTATCCGGAAATTTATTTCAATGATTGTTTTGTTTTAAACAAGGAAAATAGTTTTCTTATATTCTTTGTGTAGGTTTGCACCCCAAGTTCTACAGACAGAACATTTAAGAAAAATAATTTTTAAGTTTGTTATAAATTTATATCAATATTAACTTATTAACAAAAAAGATTTAAAGAATAAAACAAGTTTATTGTAAATTGATGTGAATATTAACTAATTTACAAAAAGAGAATTAAAAAATGTTTGTTATAAATCAATGTGATTATTAACTAGCTGACACAAAATTAAAAATTATAGTATGTACAAAATGTAAAAATCGGTTTCAAACACGAGAATGAAATAGATTTTTTTATACGAAAGATGTACCTAAACACAGTAATAAATAAATGACTAGGCATTCATTTCATTTTAAAATATGAAGATGCATCTCACTATGAACAGCGTATAACCAAAAAACATAATTTGCTTAATTACACTTATTCCACGTTTATCATATATATATATATATATATATATATATCAGGAAACTGGCATACTTTTTTTCAATTTCATCTTATTTATCAATCTATCTATTTATCTATCTATCATATGTCTGTTTATCTATCTATATATCTATCGTCTATCTGTTGGTCTATCTAACTATCTATCTATCGATCGATCTATCCATTTATCTATCTATCTCTAACTATCTATCTCTCTATCTATCTATCTATCTATCTATCTATATATATATATATATATCTATTGTAAATAAAGAAAACTGACTAGGAATTACTAAGTAATAATGTAGAAATCTAGCAAAGAATTTTTAAGTATTCATTTTGGGTATTATTTATTTTTAAGTTGGATAAACATATCAATAATAGACACTTCGTATGTATGTCCATTGTAAATTATTCCTGCCCCTGCAAAAAGAATCCTTGACGTACTGTGTTTTCAAATATTGCCACTTTTCATTACAGGAAAAAATAAAAACAAAAGAAGAATAAAATTTAAAAGAACTTTCTGGAGAAACTTACAAAAACGCATATTACTATATTTATTAAATAAATAGATTGTCTAATGCAGTCTTAGTCTAATCAGCTTTTCCTGTTTGAACTTAATATAATATTCATCTGAGGGATTAATTTAACTTTATTTTGTTTTGCAAAACGTAAAATAGTTCTTCCTTTTTCTATCATAGAATGAATATATTTACTGTAAATATATCATTTGTACTTTATATATACATCCGGAATTTGAAAAGATCTGTACCATCCAAACCGTTTTGTATGTACATTCTATAAATTATATACCACCCATACAAAAAATGTTAAATTATAGGTCTTTTTTATTGTTTTCAGTCCCTTTAGCTATGTTCAACTCAACGGGTAGTAACCATATTATAAGTTTATGCGAAAATATCATTTCTTAAAGAAATCTTTGAAAGAGAGTCTTTAAAGAGGCGTGGCTGTGTTTTCTTTTACAAAACTTTTATTTCCCATGTTTAATACTTAGATTGATATACAATAACAAAAAAAAGATATACACAAGCATAAGCATTTTGATATCCCAATATATTTTGTGAAAATTGCTTCAGAAACCCAGGTTTTAGCACTTTTTACCTTGCAATTGAATAACTCAACCTCGATATTTCTATATGAGTACACACTTGACCTTATTTTCACAAAATATATAGGAATATAAGATTTTTATGCCATTGTAAAATTCTGTTATCTGTTATTGTACATCAAGTACAAGTAGTAAAAGTTTTTTAAAAATCGAAATATTTTGGTAAACACAAGTAATATCCATAAAATGGTTAATTATTTCAATCTATAGTAAGATGTTTAACGGATATTTATTTATGATGTATAATGCCTATATCTTTATCTCTTGTCACAAAAGTTTGTCTTCAAGGACATTTTCACATTTAATGGATGTGTATTCAATATATTTTTTCCCTCTACGACGACGAGTTAAACTTTAGATTTGTAAAAAAAAAGTACCAAACTCATATTTCATAAAATTATGATTACAAAAATACTTATTTGGACGAGATTTAAAAACGAAATTAGATAGTGAAAAAAATTGGCTTTAATATACATTCTAGATGAAAGTTTAATCACAGGAAGGTTTATACAACATATATGGCCCGGTTGGATAAAATGTGAAAATACCTTCAGTAAATATTACACAGAACGAATACTCAAAAATAATATAACTCCAATAAAAAAGCAGTTCCGCATGACATATAAGGCGGATCAAATAAGGAATAATTTTTTAAAATCTATGCCAAAATCAATGGAATGGAATTACTATCAAATTATATTTCCGATCACCATTTTGTTAAAAACAAAACTATATAGTTAAACGTATCACCTAGGAAACTTCAAGACATAAATAGAAACCGAGAACCATACGATTTGTAATTCCAAATATATATATATATATATATATATATATATATATATATATATATATATATATATATATATATATATATATATATATATAATATATATATATATATATATATATATATATATATATATATATTTAGTGTATATGACTGTTTCAAAACCATTTAAGACATATAAGCTAATGATATTTCATGATAAGTGTTGAACATTATTTTCGTATATTTAAACATCGAGTGTTTCTGAAAATAAAAATAATAATTGCCGAGGGTCAATTTCGTGGACCTCTAAATTTTGACATCGACATTATTCCTAGGAATTTCCTGTTTTTATAGACGTGAGCCCAGACATTTCAAAAACATCGAAAAATTTTACTTATAATTGTTCAAAGTCAAGATTGATTCCGGACTTTCTCAATAGTTCAAAACACCGAGAAATTCTACTAATTGAAGTTCGATTCACAAACGTTCTACTTTATTTATATATATGAATGATTTTTCAACAGTCAAAGCAGAAAGTACTTTTCTAGTCAAAAAATACAGAAAAAAATAGATATCATCGATTGTATTTTATTACACACAAACAAGTTTATTTTGTGAGAATTGAAATAGTTACACAAAATATCTTATCTTACATCCGCCAGAAAATCCCAGATGTATACAGAGATATAAAGAAATATCGGAACAAATAACACTTTATTTGAAACAACCCGATGACGCCTCCTTTCTTGCACAAAATCATAGATCCGCCATTGGAAAACATTATCTCTGTACAGATGTGTAACCGTAGGCTTTTGAACAAACACTGTGATTCTGGAAAGAAATAACAGAAATATAAGAATTTTCAATTTCGTTGATAATTTAGAAAATATATAATATAGAAAAACCATAGATTCCAAAGTATTAATGGAAAGAAGATCCATATGATAATTCACAAATCAGGTGAAAAACTACAGACTGACATCCAATCATCAAGAGGTGGGATCAGGTGTCATGGAAGAGTAAATAGTCAACTTCAAATGATACAATAAAACTACAGGGCCAGGTAGTTCCAACTTACTTAAAAGTAAACAGAAGAAGGAGAGGCGTCCAACCAAGGCATCATCTCCAAGAAAAATTATTCATTCGGATGTGCATGTAACGCAATATTTCATCATACAAAGTGTTCTGTTCAAAGTGACACTGAAAAAACTAACAACAAAGAAAACGAAATAGAACAATGTATGTTTCAATAATTAATAATTTTACATTAAACTATATCCAACTATTTACCAGTTCTTCTTAGAAAAATCAATATTATTTAACGTTTCTTTTCTTGATAGTCGGGTATCAGTTTGAATAAAAAAGATAATTCTATCAATGCTGACCCCTTATTTTGATATAAAATTCACAGAAACCAAAGTGTTAATCTTCATGGTGTTCAGAGGACAAACATAGGACAAAAACACGGGCGTATGGAAATTTAGAGGTGGGATCAAGTGTCAATTATCCCCTGTTGAACGGTCACACCTGCATCGAGTTCACAGTCAAGTTCAAATGAAATAAGTGAGGAATAAATCCTCGTCACGATTGGAGCAGACACCTAAATAACCGCTATAGAACAGGTAACTCAACGTTTGGTTTTGTGAATCAGAGTAATTGCAAACAAGATTATTATACCGACCGTAAAATTTGCTGAACGTTGACATCAAACGTGATTCTCCGACCGTAAAATTTGTGGAGCGTTGATATCAAACAAGATTCTCGATATCCTTGTTACAATAACTTAACAGTACGTAGTTTGCCATGCATATTAAATGATCACATGTTGAACACACCCTGGCATATCGGAACATTTGCAAAATATAAACACCATAGGCTGGCGATTGTGGGATATTACTACTTAAATGTGGAAATTTGACTATAGGAAACCGAAATCGTTGCGTTTGTCCTATAGCCTGGTTGTTATTTTCCCACCTGTGTCTATAGAAAAAATTGTCTATGTAGGAAGCGTGTATGCTTGATTATGTTGTGTCCTTAATTTCTAGTTCGTTAGGATATATCGCTATGACATATGTATGAATATTGTGATTATAAATAGACAAAACGTCGTCGATATATCTATATGTCAAATTAAAGAAGCTTCTGATTGAAGTAAGCTTCGTATGAATAAAGGAACAGGTTAGCCAATATAAAAGCACAATTGCTAATGGGAATTCCGACAGTTTGTTTAAAAGCCTGGTCTTACAAATATATTGTATATTGGTTATTTCAGCATTTTCATACCAATTTCAGTGCATTTATGTGTACAATCAGAGTGGTGCTGGACGAAATACATATCATGATAACCAATGACTAGATATTTTAAATTTCCTTTAACACTTTTAGTGAGACAAAAAGATGTTGATGATTCTAAAAAATCTCTTTTAATTTTCCATGCAGAATTGTTGTGTAATGAGTAGAAAAGTCGTATGCTTCGATACTATGAATCTGAAAAATGGTCTATCTTTAGGTTTCTAAAAGCTGTTTTACACCCCTTGTGGAATAAGCAACTGTAAAATGTTGCTAAAGTTATTTTAACGGCTGTCAGTATTTTGGTAAGGACGATTAATAAAGGTTTTGTTGAACATTTGCTAGATCCAGCTATGTACCTCTGCATATACATGGGATATTGTGAAGTTTAAGTATCCAACATAGATATGGTAGCTAAAATCATTATCGGTTGTAGGTACATCAATAAAGCGTAATATTGACACATGGTTTTGAAGGACTTCGTCATACTTGTATATGCAGGATTACCGGAATTCATATCGCAATTTTACCTCAGACTCTCGTTGGGTGTGACCGGTCTGCATGGAATGTTTCCATGACACCTGTGTTCAATGAACACCATTTTGTATACTGCCTCTTGGACCTCCTGGATCCTCTGGACCTCCTGGTGGTTAATATTTAGGTATCTGTGGTTTTCAAATAATCGTTTTATATTGTCCTATAGGTTTGAATTTGAATTTGATTAGTGTTTTACGCCACATAAACAATTTTCCAGTCATGGGTTGACGGTCCTTTCTTAATGGTGGAGGAAAGAACTTGGTTACTCGATAAGAGACCAGCGGCCTTCGCAAAGGAAACTGGTAAACCTTCTCACAAAAATCAGCTTTGGTTCCAGCGGGACTCAAACCTTCGCTGGCAAGAAGTGAAATACTTCATGGTTCAAAACGTGATGCTCTAACCACTAGGTCAAGGAGTTCCATGTCCTATAGATATTCGTACTGTCAATACTCATGTATCTATGGTATCATATACTATACAGTGTTCATTCTACAGACATACATGTAATCGATGTCATTGGTCAAAATATAAAACTGTTTTGATATAAAAATCACAGATACCAAAATTGTAACTTTAATTTTTGAAGTACAGAGAACAATATGTACATATGGTGAATATTGGCAAACAGTTGGATCAGATGCCATGGACTGAATAATCATTCTTTCAAAATCTGAGATTCATTACGTAATCAGGGCTGAATTACACTTGCTAAGAACAAAATATCATATTCATCTTTGACATTATCGTTCACATTTCAGTGTTATCCACGAGAAAATCATGTATATACAGTAATTTAGATTTGTGTGGAAAAAGTATTGGATAAGATTTTCCCGTTTATTAGATAAATTCGCCATGAGTATAATACTTAAAAAAAACTTTGAGTTGAGTGTGTTCTTAAACTTTTTCTGATTATTGTTGAAATTGTAAAGTTTAAGTGAAGTAAAGAGTAATTGTTTACAGTTTACATTGTTGATAATTAACATTTCAAACGTTTTTACTTTCAGCATAGATTCAGCTCTCTGCTCAAGTTGAATTTAGCATTAGTTCTCAATCCAATGGCGACTAGCCCATATTGATTCGAAATTCGTCTGTACGATGGCCTAAACCACGGAAATGGGTGTTTCCTACAAAACCCTAAGTCTATATTGAATTGTATTTACTCTATAAAGTTATGGGTGCGGTGAGATGCATATAAAATATATATAGAATTGTATTCGCTCTGTAACGAATTTACATACAAAAACCGAAGTCTATATATATAATTGTATTTACTCTGTAAAGTTAAGGGTGTTGTGAGGTGAGATGCACGCATACAAAACCAAAAGTCTATTTATAATTGTATTTACTCTATAAAGCTAAGGATGTGGAGAAATGTTTTAATGATCTATGCACATGCCACACAGTATCACATCGGTGCCACTTGCTCTTCTACATTTTAATACAGACCCCTGTGTGGCATGTCGTATGGCTTTATGATGACACTAACCTGAAACACATCAAATATACACGAGTATCGTAATCTTTAATGACATTCTAAGTACCAACTGAGTCAATATGACACGTGTTTGCCCCCTTGTTCTACTTGTGGTTCTGTAGAACATCGGTTTTCTGTACACGTCTACTATTTCGCACCAATACACCATACAATGATATCTAAGAATTATCATGACGTCATTTTGCCCTTGAATTACACCTTACGGGTTCGAAATGGTACTGCTTTGCCCCCCACAACAGGTTCGTTACGACAACAGTTATATATGTCACGTACTTACAATATCCTTGCAAGTCTGTGATAATACTGAATGTGCCTTTTAGATAAGTAGGTACATGATGACATTTATGAGCTCTACAGATCTTAGCTTTTTATAAAACTTTTGTTTTCTTTATATTTTATAACGGACCGAATTCTATATATCAGTTTACACTTTGAAAGTTGATATAAAACGATCTCAGATCTCCACGTGAAAATCAAAATACCATACACAACCTTACACGTGTTATCTAAAAGATTGTTTGTTATGTTTTAGTTCATTAATTTTACCATTCCTATTATGAAACAGGTATTTACGTGCAGATCCGGAAACAAAAACATGTGTTTGCAGTAAGGTGTTTGTAGCATATTGAAAAAAATGCAGTTATTGTAACACGTGCCAAAAACCTTTCTTTGGAGTGCATGAGTAAATCACAGATCCTGATACGGCCCATAGACAATGTTATCCTTCGTTGTAGCAACCGGACCTTGATGGTGTTAAATGGCAGGAAATAATGCGCATCTAGATTTTCGTCGTGAATTTCCATTCATAATTTGAAAACGGTTTTCATGAGATGCTTAGAGATGACCAAACTGATGTCAGAAACTAAGTGATAAAGTAATATATACCATTATCAAATAGTTTTTCGATGAAAAATGTATTGAAATTTGCCAAACTACTTATATATCTCTAAAATTATAGATCTTTATAGAACACGTAGCTATTATATGTTTTTGTTTTCTGACACATCAGAATGTAAAAAAAATTTTGCTTTCCCCGATGAAGAATAATGAAGATATCGTTTATTTCCACATAAACTCGGCGTAATTTGGTCGAAAAATACACCAAAACATGATCCGTTTCCTTCTGAAAGAATTCTTTGCAATCGACCCATAACAAATACGGCAAGGAAGTCAACATTATAATCAACGATGATTAACGTTGCGATTTGATTGGGTAATCGGTGTAACAAAGAAGCAAGCTGAGGAAACCCTGACAGTTGAGGAGGCACCTGCAATGCATTAGATTTTTGGTGTTATATTTGCCGGCGGTCTGAATAGAAAGAGGAATCCTGCCAAAAGTTACAGAGTTGCGCAGATAAAACTTCAACACTTGGCAAAATATATGAATTTAATCATTCCCAACTCATTATCCATACATAATTGCTATTATATGAAATAACAGCTTTGGTTATTACTAATATTATCAAAATTGATCCATGTGCAGTCATATTAATGGTATATATGAAATGTAAATATAGATATTACAATTTCCAATATGATGGATTCTATTTTTAGAATTTTTAGATTCGTACCTTTTTATTTAGTTTTGATTGTTTGAATGTTGTTTTATTAGTTGTTTTTTTACTCCACAATCAACAATTTTTCAGTCATACGATTGCAGCCAACTTTTAATGGTGGAGAACCCGGTTACAATGTACCCGATATGACCACCAGCTTGTTCAGTTATTTTGTATAGCGTGTTGATATGAGTTTTTTTTTCGATGTAATTGAAGGTTTTAATTATTAGTTGATTGAAAATGAAACTGGTAAAAAATTACACTCCCGATACATTAAGATAATAAAATTTAGAAAATTCTCTCTCACTGAATTAATAAAGAAAAAAAACAATGCCTTGCTTTAGTATTAACACTGGTTTAAAAAAGAAAATACAATTTATATACCATAAATCATATAATTGACGAATTATTTCCTTGCGATTAAATCTTTAAGCAAAGGGTTTGCGGAAGCCGATGTTGCCGACTCACGTCTGTGAAATGACGTTTTTATTACCGCTTTACATTATTCTGTCTCCATCCGCATTATAAGACAAAATGGATATCGCATGTGGTAAGATAAGAAACTAAGAAAGATTACTGCATCACTTTGATGAACAAACAACTAAATGAATCGATCAATTATAGATCCTTTATACCTACCACCGTGTATATATTCTTGGTAATTTAATTACTTGGCAAGGAAAAACTCACATTTTGTTATTGTAGATATTTTTTTTATTTTTTTTGAGTTTGTAAACCACATTGTTTAGAATGCACTTGACCTCTCTCAAATTAGATTACATTTATCAAAGCTTCTGGGTTTTCTTTTAATTCGCAATAATTCATTTCCAATTCTAATGTAGGTAAGTCATCAGATTTTCTTCGTGTACAGAAAGTTGTACTGGCAAATATATAATTTTTCAAGGTAAATTACTTTTGCGTAACATTTAAAAATTAACTATATTATTTCATCAATGCCTGAGAAATGTAAAACATTTTAAAGCGTGAAATTCAAACATATACAAAAACACAGATATACATCATACACATTGACAGGTGTGTGTGTGTGTGTGTGTGTGTGTGTGTGTGTGTGTGTGTGTGTGTGTGTGTGTGTGTGTGTGTGTGTTCGATCATACCTGCTTCCGTGATATACAAAAACTTCATGCAATACACCTTTAAGTCATATGCTATGTGCATTAATATTTATTTATCTTCCATCTCCTAAATGTACACAAGAAACACAAATTGACAACAATAGATTTCAGATTTTGAACACATTCATGGAAGAAAACAAAATAAGATTTTGAACACACCCCTAAGTATATAGATGGTATGCTCTTTTCTATTGTTTAGACAACCCTTTTACCACCTGTAGAGTTTAAAGGGTTAAATGACATGTTGTGTTACCTGTTCGGTAGCGGATGTTGTGTTACCTGTTCGGTAGCGGATGTTGTGTTACCTGTTCGGTAGCGGATGTTGAGTTACCTGTTCGGTAGCGGATGTTGTGTTACCTGTTCGGTAGCGGATGTTGTGTTACCTGTTCGGTAGCGGATGTTGTGTTACCTGTTCGGTAGCGGATGTCGAGTTATGTTGTAGCGGATGTTACCTGTTCGGTAGCGGATGTTGTGTTACCTGTTCGGTAGCGGATGTTGTGTTACCTGTTCGGTAGCGGATGTTGAGTTGTCTGTACCGACTGTGTCGAGGATTTATTCCTCACAGATTTCAACTGAATTTAACTGTTGACTCACGGCGGGTATGATCGGTCAACAGGAGAGGCTTACTCCTCCATGGCACCCGTTTCCACCTGAAGAAATATATATTTATATATATATATATATATATATATATATATATTTATATATATATATATATATATATATATATATATATATATATATATATATATATATATATTATGTGTGTGTGTAATTATATATAAACGAAACAAATGTAATTATATATAAACGAAAGAGAGTATGTGTTTCTGTGTTTGCACTGTTTGCAAATGTGCGTGTGTTATATCTAAATACTAAATACAGGCAACGAAAACAATTTTAGAAAAACAAAACCAAACAGGGCTGCAATAGATATCTTTGCAGTGGGTCGTGAAACAGGCGTTACGACATAAAAGTGTCTGGAAATCGTGAATTAATATACGTGTATAGTGCATAAGATGCATTTCTAAACAATCAGATGTGATTTTCTCTTACCTATTGTATATATTTAAAGAAATATAAAATGCTTAATAATCAAGTTAACAACATGTTTCAAAGATAATAAGAGTATAACAAAATAATTTATTAGTTTTGAAAAAGTAAAGTTTTATAATCTTCTGCATTATAGATCAAGAACTATTCGATCACATTCAAATGCCCTTTGATATATAATGAATGAATACGAGTGAACACAATTTGCATTTGAAATTATAAATATAGAAAGAAAGATAACTCCTCATACTGAACACTTTTTGTCCGTCAAATCAGACTTTGAAGAGGTATATGTAATGATACAGTGATGGTATGGGTTTTAATTTGAGACCGATATATGCTAGTGTCCTCTGTCCCTTGGAGAGGCAAAATACAGTTGTCAGACTTTCACGGGGTATGTGCACTCAACGGGGACAGCGGTTATATCTCAAGCAGACGATTACAGGTAATACATTTGATGGTTTGGATTTTAGTATGATACTGACCTGAGCTTTTGTTATCCTTTTCTTGAAGTGGCGAGATACAACCATCAGAAGACACTTTTTGGAGGTGAGAGACATCCAGTCAAGATGTTTAACGTAACATCAATGTTGATTTCCAAATTCACAAACACACATAGACAAAGAGACAGACGTACACACACACAGACACACATCCACCACACACATTAACAAACACATACACACACACTATGCATGCAAAGCACACACACACACATAGAAACGCACAAATACATAGAGACACACACATAGACAACCACGTACACACTTGCAGTCACACATATGTGCATACACATACGCATGCTAGCACACAAACACACACACGTTTTTGTTTGACTGAATTATTCAGTTACTTACATAATATGATTGCGGCGGTCCTGAAGGGGACAACAAATATTATTTTAATTAAGCGTCTTGTGTGATCCCTCAATAATTAAATGATTTACTGAAAATTACATCGTGTGTAACTATTTAAGTAACTTCGGAAAGAGGCGCTACCTGCAAACCGCCAGGAATATCCATTTACACAAAATATAGATACCTGTACCTCAAAATATGAAATTTTCTATTCTGCTCATGGAAAATAGTTTCAGTATTTCGATACAAAATGTTTGAAATGTCTTTATTTTCCAGCCTGTTTTATAACACAAAATAGTTTTAGACCTGTGATCGAATATATTAGATGTGGAAATATGACTAAAAATAAAATCATTGCCTGAGAAATACTCTATTTTCAATTTCAACTTTTAGTTTGGTTTAAACCGAAATATATACAAAAAATTTAAATCTCTAAGTGTTGACTTTGTATTTGTAAACTTAAGTTATCATCAAAAGATAGTAATTATCCCTTTCCAAAACAAATTTACGAAAAATGCTAGATGCTTTGTTACATAAAAAGTAGTAAATTTTATTTTATCTTTTTATAAGGATAGTGTTATTATCTAATGATCTGTAATCAAGGTCACTGTGGTCGTTCTGTAACGCGCTACATGATTTGTACATTTGACTGCATGAAATTTACACAATAGATGATACACATACAAAATCGGACCGTGAGAATACTTCGAAATTAGCACCAGGACGTGATAGTTTGTATGTCTATGTTGTCTTTTCACACCTGTAAAATAGACATGCCCTAAAGTCACAATTCTTCAGATTCACAACAGAAATTTCCAGATTTACTTAATAAAGAGAGTCTATTAAAAGGCTATTTCCTATTATGCTGATACACAATTGTAGAATGTTTTAACATGTATTAGACGTTTGTATTGATGGAATGGAAGTATATTGATGGTTATGAAAATTCACATGGTCAAACGAGACAGAGGGGAAACAAGGTATTGCAATTTGTTGTATAATACTAATAAGAATTATCTAGTTTTACACTAATAATACATTATCTCGTCCACAATATTAATTTTTAACTCTCTCTCTCCCTCCCTCTCTCTCTCTCTCTCTCTCTCTCTCTCTCTCTCTCTCTCTCTCTCTCTCTCTCTCTCTCTCTCTCTCTCTCTCTCATACACATATAAACAAACATCCACATATACATATATATTTCCACATGCATTCGCTTCTTGAAAACTTCATTTGAAAGATATAGTGGGAACGAGATACACTAAAGATCAATCAGCCGCAATAGTTATTTTGTCGACCTAATCATGTCAATTAAAGTGCATAACTCTCATTACACCCTTTACGCATATATATATATATATATATATATATATATATATATATATATATATATATATATATATATTATATATATATATATATATATATATATATATATATATATATATATATATATATATGAACGTGAGTCGGCCTTGCTCAGTTGGTAGCGCCATCGAATCTTGATCGAGAGGTGGTGAGTTCGGGTCCAGCCG
>BROG01000274.1:72500-217500 GCA_030159075.1 Atrina japonica
TTTAAAACAGATTTATTTATTGACATTGTATGATACCACTTACTCTTCAGAATATATTCATCTTTTATAAATTGGAACTCAACTGATGCAGTCTAATTGACAGAAACGATCGTCTTGATCATTATAACTTTTGCATTATGCTTATAATATTCACTCATGCTCAATTTTAATCCATTATCTTGAATATATAGTCATTTGAAAATAAGTGACTTTGGGCCTTGCCGTGTCAGAATGTTTCATAAATTTGGTAGGTAAGTAAAAGGTACAAATACAAATAACCTTGAAACGTATGTAGCTTTGATATGTAGGCATTTCAGGAGGTCGGGTACACAAAACCAATTCATTCATATGTATGCCCTAACTTATTGTGCGATTGAAGAGATTCATTTTACACTTCAAAGTTTCACAAAAATGTTAAAAGATTCTTAATAGCTGTCAACAAAAACTTAACGCACGTCTTTTGCTATCTTCTGCCTCCGTTGGCTGAATAGCTTATTAATTTTTACTTTTACAGACACCACCTATAAATATCCTTTCAACAGAATGGGTCTAACCACTTCAAAACTGTGTTAATGTGAAAGAGACTATAGATTTTGCACCCACGACATGTTAGTTATAGTACCTATGAAACTCTTTATTTTCTTTTTCAAACATCTTTCGTGGACACCCAGTCGTAAAACTTACATTTAGGATCACTTTACTAGAAGACGTTATTTTGCTGCGAATTATTCATTTCATGTTTACTGTTTGATCTAAGCAAAGATGTTTAATTTGTTAAGAAGATTAAGACAGATAAATTTGGTAGAAAACAGGTATGTATAGTGTATATATATATAAAACCATGACGAAATAAGTAATATAAAATGCTAATACATGCAATGCCGTGGCAGTAGCGATCGGACACTATAGGGTTTACTGATATTAGAAACCTATAAAATTTTATTCATATTTATAGCATCCATTGATGAACGATTGGGACAAATTTTATTTGTTCGGATAGAAAATAATGTTCATATTTTAAATAATTTTATTAAAATTAGACGTAGGATCAAAATTGTATTGCTGAGTAGACTCATGTTTTGGTTATACCTAAATGCGCCGAGCAGTTTGTTTGTTTGTTTGTTTGTTTGTTTGTTTGTTTGTTTAAAGCCACACACAATGATATTTCAGTTATATTAAAGTGGTCAGTTTTTAATGGTGCGGACGACGAAAACAAGGTTATAATTTACCCAAGAATAGAATAATGGCGCTCCGCAAGTAAACTGACAAACTTTCTCACAATATTGGCTACGGTTATTCTGTCTTTTTTTGTTAGTCAGAGTTATCTCCCATGTCAGCAGGTATCGATTGTGACTTCATGTCTTTACGTGAAAAACAACGTCATTTTCACACAAAAATATGACGTCACAATTGATAACTTTTCTCATTTTATGTACAAACAAATGACATCACAATCGATACCTGCTACAAGGGGTGGTAACTCTGGATGGCGAAAATACCTAATTTCGAACTCGCGCTGACTATAGGTGCGAGACTTGAAGGTTTGAAGCGTGATGCTCAAATCACTCGACCACAGAGGTCCCCACTTAATGACATAATCGTAAGTATATCGATATAACTATAAATAATTACGAATATATATTGGAAATTTTCTTGTGTGACTTTTAAATAGTTTATATAAGGAACCACCGAAGTGGTGTAGAGATCATACTTTTTCTTATCGTCATTCACCTTCTCTTGGGATGTAATTTTCAGAATAATGCAAAATATATATTATAATTGATAATAAATGTTTCAGTTGATATAAATGAAAATATTTTATAATTTTATCAATAATGAAACTCCACGAAAGAATACATCTAAAACACTTTTATGAATTTCAGAAACGGCAAATTTCTCTTAACATTGTAGTTTTGTAAATTTGGTAAATTTGTAATTTCATTCTAATAAAAAATATTATTTGGTCCAGATTATTACTCAAATAATCTCTACTGCAAAAAAACAAATTATTAAAGAAAGGATCAAGGAAGATATTTTACACGAAAAGAAATCAAGGGGAATAAAATTGTTATCACATAATAAATATTTGAATTTTTACCTTTTGAAACCTAATATGATTTCAATAACAATTCTATTAAATAACTGTCAATTTTCTTACTTAAATATTTACTTTGATTTCTAATTCGTTACAAAAAGTGAAAGTTTTGCATTTAATTTCAGGTTATTACTCGTGTGTAGCTCTGCATGTATGTTCTCCTTGAAAGTGTCTCTTATCAAGTCAAGTTAATAGGGTGAAAAACATTTGTGGTCACGCTACGTTTATTTGTATTGAAATGTAAGCTACCTACACAACATAAAAATTGCCATAAGTATTTCAATAAAGTAAACATATATTTTTTTGATGTAGAAATAAAATATTTGATGAATAAATTTATCATAAAAAGATAACAAATGTTAGTTTTTTTCGTAGTTCCGTAGTTTGTACAGTATTGTTAGTATTCAGCTGTACTTTTAAGTCGCGTCAACCATAGTGACCACATGCTGTATGTCCATGCGTTTGAAGAGAATGACAGTTATAGATAAATTCCTGCATATGAACAAGGAATCTGGGACTACCTGTATAGATTAAAACAGCTTGATATTGTGATGGAGTGCCTAGTCAATATCAAAGAATCTGTCACACCGAGGGTACTTGTATTTTGTGATGCATATTTAAAAGTGCGAAACACTAATATTGCAGTTTCCGGGAAGTAATTGAAAATAACTCAATGTATTTTTTCCGTAGGGAAAGTGTCTGCAATCGTTTTGGAAGAGGACAAACTTATCAGGTGAGTAAAATGAAATTTGTGTTCATCTAAAAGGCTGAAGTTATTTATGAAAACTACCTAAGAGGATAATGTAGAAGTGAATAGTCAACCTAACAATGAATAAATGTGTTATACATGTATTCAGGTTGATGAAAACGTACTGAGAAATGTTAAGATCTGTTGTGTTTTCGTTAATAGCCAAGTATGAATGTAAAGTGTTTGTACAAGCATTTAAGATAATCACTTATTGTCTAGAACTGGTAATGTAAATACTACTGAAAAGTACACTGCCATAAGATGGTCTATGTCTTTTAAATGTCGATTTTAATATATATACGATATATATATATATATATATATATATATATATATATATATATATATATATATATATATATATATATATATATATATATATCGTCAACTCTACTTATTACGAAGTAGAAGGAAAATCAATTTAGACCTCACTACATACGGAGTTCTTTATTGGATTTATATAAAATGATGTACGAAATCCACAGAAAAAAAAAAATATATATATATATATATATATATATATATATATATATATATATATATATATATATATATATATTGTATATAGATATTGTTATATACGATCTCGTTATAAGTGGAGTTGACTTATATATACCTATGGATCAATCAGCTGTAATAGTTATTCTGTCGACCGAATCATGTCATTTAAAGTGCATAAAAAATGATCGAATAAATGACAGTGTTATTTATATCCTGTATAAAACAATAATCAGTGCACAGACATAATTTCTTTTGACGAAATGATTATTTAAAAGGGTATACATAAACCTAGTACCTGATATTTCGGTACCAGCTGTTCATCTTATACTAAAGTAATATTTGGCACTGATAACATTATTTAAATTCATTTTTTTCCTAAAGCTAAGATAGTCATTTTTAACAGTGGTTACTCTTAGACGGATTTTGGCTATACTATTAGAGATATTATTTGGCCTTGTATAATACCATTTTCTCTTTAGAAAATACACATAACTTTTAAATTGAAGCTCAACTGATGAAGTCTAATTGACAGAAACGATATCGTCTAGAGCATTATAACTTTGGTATTATGTTTATAATATTTATAACCACTAGGTCGTTGCCACTGCTTGTGGACCGTTTGAGTGCCCGAGGGTATACATAAACCTAGTACCTGGTATTTCGCTACCAGCTGTTCATCTTACACTAAAGTAATATTTGGCACTGATAACATTATTTAAATTCAATTTTTTTTTCTAAAGCTAAGATAATCATTTTTAACAGTGGTTACTCTTAGACGGATTTTGGCTATACTTTTAGAGATATTATTTGGCCTTGTATAATACCACTTTCTCTTTAAAAAATACACATAACTTTTAAATTGAAGCTCAACTGATGAAGTCTATTTGACAGAAACAATACCGTCTTGAGCATTATAACTTTGGTAGTATGTTAATAATATTTACTTGTTGAGATGGAGGGGCTACTCTTCCATATTTACGGAGTTATCCTTATAATTAGTGCAAAATGACCAGCCTGTCATAAACAAGCAAGTCTAGGGTCTGTCATTTAAGAATCTTACCCTCGGATTGAGAATTCTATGCCAGAACCCTCATTGTAATGCTTGATTCTATTAATCTTATGTAGAACTGATATGCTTATATATCATACCGACTGCAATTCCCTTCATTGCAATATAGAGCGATATATTGTATATTCTGTAAATGCAGTCGCGTGCTCCGAGTATTAACCGCTTTACTTTTCAGCGTAAGAATACATGAACGAATCAATAAAGAATAGAATATCACATGTTTATTTCTTATATATTTAATCTTAAAAGCCATACTTTAGGCCTACCACAAAACAAATAAAAATCACAGAAAGAAATCGGAAACACGAGACTACATCTGTAGCACATTGTACAGCCTACAGGCCCATATCGCGATATATCTAGGTCATGTTATGACCAGAACCACAGACCATAGTTTGGTATAGAAATGAAAGTTCGCTTCGTGGTTACAACAGAAAAAAAGAGAGTAAGGCCTAGTGCAACTTTGTCAAGCATCTGTTGATACACACGTCGGTTTGTTTGCCTTCACTGAATATTCCTATCAGAAACAATTCGTCACCTGCATCGTGTGAAATCAGGTCATGTGAAATAGGCCTACTTACGTAGGTTACGTACCAATCAGTCATCATGGTTCCCAGCTGATTGGTAAAAAAATGTCAAATAAAATGGCTACTTTCAGTTGTCATGAATGAATATTAGCTGTCTCACTTATTGTAAGTCACACTCAAACTTTCTATAGTATATTCTATTAATAATATATCAGAATTCAAACGCAAATTCATTGTAAATATATTATACAGCATACTCACGGGCGCGGCCATTTGCATTTTCAATTCTCTTCTGACACACTTAACCTTTCGGTTACCAAGCAGACGAATATTCTTAAATAACTTAAAACAAATCTGACACTTATTCAAAATTTTCCATATCACTAGTTTCTTTCAAAATGATCTGAATATAAGAAAATAAACCTTTATTCCATTTAGTATTTCCGGACAGAAAAGGGGAACTACTTCTCGTCTTACACATACGTCATATGAAAAAAATCCTACCGAGTATTAACCGCTTTACTTTTCAGCGTAAGAATACATGAACGAATCAATAAAAAATAGAATATCACATGTATATTTAATCTTAAAAGCCATAGATTAGGCCTACCACAAAACAAATAAAAAAGCCAATTACATAGAATTAATTTCATAACCAGCTGACTACAGATTCACAAAAATGGTAATATATATAAATATAAGGATTGTTTTTCATTTTTGGAATGCATCGAGTATAAATGCAATGGATTACGGAAAACAATTCAATGTGCAGCACAAACAAAAACAATCCTTAAATATGTGTATTCATAAATACTGTATACCTGAAAATTTTCGCCCCTGGTTATTTTCGTTCCTGGTTATTTTCGCTCTTTTCCGACAGAAAACACCTTCACACCGTCATAAATTCGCCCAAAATCACCAAAGTCTCCTGGATGGCATGTATGCCCGTGCTTCCATTATTTAGCTTGAAATTTTAGCTTCAATTTAAAATTCGCCCTCTCATCTAAGGGTGGAAATTGCGAAAATTAAGCAGGAGCGAAAATTTTCAGTTATTAAGTATGTTTCAAGAATATTATCTTATATTTTATATTAAGTAATTAATCAAAAGTTATCTAACAAAATTAAGTATGTATTATTCAATAAAAAAATAAAGTCTCGGACTTCGTACGAAGGATTTTAACATTGACTTCGATGATTATATCATTTGTAAAACTGCTAATTTTCTTTTATTAATGTAATATTCGATATGCTGAAAAATTAAATTTACTTTAAAGAGGCGTTTAAATTATTTATAAACAACAAAACACAGGCAAATCATTATCAGTATTAATACTATAGAATATATACCGTATTGTATATTCAAATTACAAATCCGATTGCTGTGATAACAAATGTAATTTATATTCACTTGAATTAGACCCTTTTTGTGAAACTTTAACATGTATTTTGTTTATGATAGACATGTATACAGCAGGCATATTCAAAATAATCATTTTTACGAGTTCCGTTTGATTGTTCATTCCATAAACAAGAACGTGAGCTGAAGGTAACAAAGTTGTATGGTTTTTTTTTACATGACGATTGTGATCTAGAAAAAAGCCACCGTATTCATTTTCTTTCTCTCTTTTATCCGCAACCTGTTGCGATTTGTGTTATTTAAAACATATACATGTACATCATTAACAAGATGTTTCCAGTGTGTGACCAAATTAAAACCTCAAAAGTGTCAAGTTCTTTTCTTAAACTCAGTTCAACGTTATTGTTAAAAGCTGTCACAATTGTGAACCAAGACTCAAGTGGAAACGGACAAAGAATTTACTTGCTGGTTTGATCTAATTCTAAATGTCAGCTCTTTATATTCCATATATCTCCCATGCATATGTCTCTCTCTCTCTCTCTCTCTCTCTCTCTCTCTCTCTCTCTCTCTCTCTCTCTCTCTCTCTCTCTCTCTCTCTCTCTCTCTCTCTCTCTCTCTCTCTCTCTCTCTCTCTCTCTCTCTCTCTCTCTCTCTCTCACTCATTATAATGCCTACATATAATCAGTGTCGTGTTCTTTTATGGATTCACTTTTATGTTATTCACTTTAACATTTACTTTATATTTTTTCCGGTGTATGAATATATATATATATATATATCGATATATATATATATATCGACTGGTGAACATCAAGGATTTGCATTTTTTAATGTAACTTTTTATGAATACATCCGAATTAACTCGCAACAAAATGTCATAGATCCTTTAATAATACTGATAGTCTTTTCTGTTCTGATATCTATAGGGGTTTTCTTTTTTAAAGTGAGTTTTTTTTTCATGTTTAAGAGATACGCATCTTAAGTGCATGTGTTTGTCTTTTGACTTAATGGGCCATTAGGAGCATTTACATGTCCTTCCTTTTTACTGCTAAGATTGACGTACAAACTAAAAAAGAGATATACAAAGGAATAAAAATTCTTAAATTCCTATATATTTTGTGAAAATTGCTTGAAAAACGAAGTTGTTTGTAAATGAATAATTCGACCTTACTATTTGTATATGCAAATGACACTGTATCTAACCTTATTTTCAAAAACGTATATAGGAATATAAGACTTTTTCTGACTGTTATTTTACATCAATCTAGGTTGTTAAAAACGAAATCATTTTTGGCGGAAAAAACAGCTAATGCCCTTGAACACACACGCGCGTGCGAGCGCGCGCGCACTTATTATTATCAGTTGCGACATGTCATATTTATTTACTACATGTTCTCTGGTAATTCCCACTTTCGTCAGCTATTGTAACTCCACATTTTCCACGTGTTATTTATGTTTTAACATTCCATATTTTGTGTAAAATAATCCATATCAGCTGTTTTAATATTTTCCAACATTATTGATTCAATCCGAAAAAGGGCCTTTCATTAACAATGTCAAAGGTTATCTTAACATACTATGTTCGTTGATACCAGCATTCAGGGTTCAGAATGTGTCAATAATTGTAGGCATACGATATCAAGATCCTTCTATATATACAGGGTATTTTGAAAGACATGTCCACACTTCAAA
This sequence comes from Atrina japonica, assembly GCA_030159075.1. NCBI lineage: Eukaryota > Metazoa > Mollusca > Bivalvia > Pterioida > Pinnidae > Atrina > Atrina japonica. The sequence goes on from BROG01000274.1 coordinate 80,490, forward strand.
TGTGCTCTCCTTTGTGCAGACACACTATCATTATTTTAAACTTATGAGCTCAGAACTTATTTTATGACGTCATCGATAGAATCATAAAAAATTAGTAGTATTTGATTTTACTACCAAAATGGATGACAAGAACTTTTTATTTTGAGTATACACCTAACATGCTCAAATTGATCTCGATGACTTAAAACATATAATACGGATACAATTGTACATTGGATATACGTGAAAATGTTGCCCTAAACTTCATGGATGGGTTACAGTTAGTGATAGGGAAAACGGTAGACATTTGTAATATGTAATGAAAAATGACGTTTAACTGGTACATTTCCAAGATGTGTATAGTTTAGAAGATGGCTCACTTAAATAATATTTAAAGCGTATGCATTAAAAGTTATATACCAACAATATTGTTATGAAACACTCTTTAATATGATATATCCCTTACTTTGAAATGTAGTTTGTAACATATTTTATTGAACGGTTAAGTCAGGACATGTTTTTGAAACACTGTGTAAATATATATCTGTGTGTGTGTGTGTGTGTGTGTGTGTGTGTGTGTGTGTGTGTGTGTGTGTGTGTGTGTGTGTGTGTGTGTGTGTGTCTGTGTCTGTGTGTCTGTCTGTGTGTCTGTGTGTGTGTCTGTGTCTGTGTGTGTGTGTGTGTTACTAGCGCACCCTATATGAAAGAAACCCCTAGGTCGTAAGAAGGATACCACTAAAATGATACCTTGTCTTAGTTTGTTTTGGTGCTTATTGGTTATGATACCAATAAAGAGATAGCTTGTCATAGTATTGTATGGTGCTTATATTCGTGTCATATATATTGACTGAGGTTATGACTTATATATGATGTTCTCATTAAAACGTTAATCTCCGTGCAACAATTTAATACCTTTCAGTTTTCATATATAGTCTAAATTATATAAGTAAATGATATCTAATTGGCCGAGATCATCACGCTTTAAACCATGGAGTCTCTCACTTTTGGTCAGAGCAAATTCGACCCCCGCTGTAACCCAAGTTGATTTTTGTAAGAACACTTCCCAGTTTACCTGTGCAAATCTGCTGGCGTCTTTCCGTGTACATTGTAACCGGGTTCTTTCTTCCACTATTTAAACTGGCCGCAACCATATATAAGTGAAAAATTGTTGAGTGTGACATAAAAACACTGTTTAAATGCAAACATTGGGTATTTATATGATTTGTATAATATCTCAATTCTTTATTATTTCTGTTGATCAGTACTTGTTTGATTAGAGTGGCCAGTTCAAATCAGGACCTGAGCATGTGACCATTGTTTCATTTTTCAATTTTTGTTTTATTTTTTTTATAAATTCGGGATTTCAAACTTGAAACACTGACACTCGGCCTATTGCTACTGCACTTGTCGACGGATGAAACAGCTGAAACCTCATTGATGAGACATTATCATTATCATTAGTTTCCTAAGTAAAGTGCATTTTCTCATTAATTTGCATTAATTGGGGAAAACTAAGTTTAACTGAGAACTAGATTTAAATACACTAAAATTAGAATGATAATTTAACGTTGTTCTCGAGAAAAGCCTAGTTGTTCACCAGTAATTGTAGATTATGAGCAAAACTAACATAAACTGGAGAAAAACAAGATTTAACTGGTAACCAACATTAACTGGAGAAAAACTTGTTTTAACTGAGAAAAATTAGGTTTAACTAAAGAAGAAAAAATAGTTTTAAATGAGAAAAATGTTATTTTGGTATGCAATAGAATCATTTTTCGATTATCATCCCAAATAGTTCATGATACAAATCGACACCTGACGCGGTGATACACCTATCGACACCGTAAACTACAATAACGACAATTAGATGTACTCTGATACATAACATTCATGCTTATATGCGTATTTTACAAAACATTCGATGCAGATTTTACTTATTGATACACAATATCTAAGTGTCAGGTGGGTCTAAAGCACCGGATGGCACTAATGTTTTTCCGTCAAATAAAATCATTGTTTTACTGCTCCTAACATTCTTTACTCCGGCGTCTGTTGCCAATGTTTACACTTACATTTTTGTGGAGTTTATATCATTGACTTCATAGCCGATGCCCATATTTTCAGCAGTTGACATGAGCGATAGCTATTGCTAATGCGATTTTGCCATCCAGTGAGGACGCATGTGTATTATTTTCTTCGATAATCAAATATACTAGAACAAAACGGTTCTTAGTTTAGAAAAAGAAACAAAACAAAACAAAAATGTTTCCACCAGTACCTCAGCAATTTTTACGAAGATCGAGTTCTCTCAAGATCAAGTGTGGACCCAGATCAGAGACTAGGCAAATTAAATCAGAGGTAGGAATTAAATTTTGAATTTTAAAATCTAAAAAAAAAAAAACATTTAAATATTTGAGGATTTGAAATTTACATTCTGTTTATATGAATTCGTTGTTTTCTTTCGAACATTTGCGACGGGTTTGGCACGCTAACGCTGACTCCTTCTGGACACCAAGGGGTTTGCAATTGTTCTTCATATTGAGACCGTTTTTATGTCGTATTCCAATGAACATGGTGTTCCGAATATTCATTGGTACTTTTCCATTTTAACTTCGTGCAGAAATAATGCAGTTTTCTGCTGTTCTTACAATGTCCCTGAATTATGCATTTTATCATGATAGATCAATAGAAGGACATGCCTTCTTGTAAATATATTATTCATTATTCGGATGACATTTGATCTTTGTACGATTTTTTTATTGTATATGTCTTGATGTTAAACGCTAGAAGATATCTACAGAAATCAATTAATCTTAATCAGATACACCATGAGTCATGTCAAACAATTCAGAGTTATAAATCTCATCATGAGCTGTCATACTACTCATGTTCTACAAAAGTTCAATGATTTTTTATTTATTCTTATCTTGTAGTGCTTATTGATACAAGTATTGTTAGACCCCCCCTCTTATGCAGTTAGTAATAGTAAGCCGCGCATAAAATGTAACACCCTGTGCCATATCAAATCTTTGTCTTGCTTCGAGAAATATTTTACAGAACGTTTCAATGATTAGACTAAACAGGTGTGACCCTCATATTATTACCAACTGTTGTAAACTTTATATGATCAATAGGGAAAAAATGTAAAAAGCTTGTAGTCATTATATTTTCATACATGTTAGAAACGGGAAACAATTAAGTTATTTTGATGGCTCATTTGTTTAATATGAAATTGAAAGTGTTGACATGACAAATCTTTTGTATGTTAGAGTTTCGAAGGAGAGACAGGGGTTTCGTTCGTTTCGTAAAGTAAATGTAGGTATTATTAATTTGTATTTTATCATGTTCATTGTTATTGAGAGACGTAATTGAGACTGCATCTGCACTTTCTTGTCAAGGTTTGTATGTTTGTATTACAGCGATTTTTAACACCAGCGATTCCAAACAACAGTATGGATGCAGAAAGCTCCTTCGTGAATGATTATTCTTTAACCTTTTCTTTATTTAGACCAACGGCCGCTAACTTTTAATTACGCCAGGACTTCAGCTAGGATGATATTGCACAGTCTATTCAGTTGTAAATTGTAGGTTTATTGCGTTAGGTTTAAGTAATTGTGTTTTTCATGTTTAAGGACTGTTTGTTTACAAATGAAGTGTTACTTTATAGCTTAGTTATTGACAATCGTTGGCTGATAAATAAGATCCTCGGTGGTACTAGTGTAATCCTTTTGCCATTTTATTAATGGTTTGTCCAATCATATTTTATTCACCTCAACACACTTTCCCATAACATCACATATATGTGTAGTATTCTTAACTTATGTAATGAAGTTTCCAACCGGATTTCGTCATATCGACAATATGGGTGACACAAGGCTTGAAATGACTATGTGTATCGGTCCTTGAATAGAACGCCGTACAGCATTGATATAACATTCTTATACCGCTGATTATGCATCGTAAAAATAATTATGCATTATACATTGACCATTTTGAAATACAGCCATACTTCATGTTGAACTGGATGTGGTCACAGGGCCCCAACCCTAACCCAACATCCCATCGTCTTATACTTGCTGGGTAATGGTAAATTATAACGAAAATAAAATAATGTTGGTATTACACACACATACACACACACACACACTCACATCATGAAATCAACAACCAACAACAGGAAATACGAAATCAACTTGATAAAATTAAATTGAGTTTTTAATTATATTATAAAATTTCATAACATTTAAAATGGATAAATAACATTGGTGTCTAATTATATTAAAGATTGCAATCAGAAACGCCTTTGAAAGATGAAATTTTGCTTCCTGGAAAAACTAGATAATATATTTACACCAGAACATAGCTGAATTTCCGAGAGATTTAGATAAGTTGTGATGCATTTTAGATTAAATCAAATTAAGATTAAAATTGTCCCTGTGTTTACGTCAATGAAACATTACTTCCGCATAACATGTATACGAGTGGTCCCCAGATGACAATTTACTTTTTATGTTGTTGTTGTTGTTTTTGTTCCTTTCCAGAATATTTCATTTCTAGGGAGACATAGCCATCTTTAGATAAGATGACTATAAGTGATATGAATAAACGTTAATATAGTGTCGGTGCTTTATTTTATTATAAATGTTTGTGATTCAAATAGATTGGCGTATAATAAACTTGATTATTATAACATTCATTATACATATCTGATTCGTTTATGAGCTTTGCATTACATTGCATCAATTTGATGATATTGTAAATGTAATGGCGTTAACTATTTAAGAATTCGTGTAGATTTAAGGTATTTTGTTTTCTTAATGAAATTCTGAGATTTTAATTTTTACTTGATATATTTATCAATGATGACTTTAGAATCATATACGAGTTGACTGACGTAACATATATAGATTCGTACTCATTACATTTACTATGATATTGAGAAAATAAAATTAGATAAAAGTATTGAATAGAATACAGATGTAGAGTGGAACCTCGCCTAAAGACCACAATGTTCAGATGACCACCTCGCATTTCAGACCACACGTGTTCTGTCTCTTGATAAATATTTTTAAAAATAATACAAAACCTCGCTTAAGAGCCCATCTCACTTATCAGACCACTTTCAGTCAATCAGTTAAGTGGTTTTAATAGCGAGGTTTACTGTATATCATTTATCTATTTCTTTGTAGTTACTTAATGATAGCGACCATTACTTAAAATCGCAATGAAAAAGTGAAAACAAAACTTAGGTTATTTAAAATGCTTTGAGGAAAGGCACGACAGAATAGGAATTGAAAGCTTTCCCGGGGACAACTAACATTCAATTGCATTATCTTTAAATATCAGCTACTCTTCCGCACAAGGAATATAGAAAGGATATGAATGTGAATTAACTAGATTGTCGTGGTCATTTTCATACCAACTTGACCGTCAAGTGACCCGTAAAGACCTTTGGAGATCAGCATTTCTCTTTTAAACAAATAATTTTTATAGTTTTGGTATTTTATTCCGCCTGTGTTGTGGGGAAATGTTTTGAGAAATAAGAAGATTACAGTGTTTCCAGAAGACACAAATGGATAATGCTTTTAAAGGTTTCTACAAAACTAAAATAATATCGTCCAAGTGCTAGTGGCTATTGATCATCTATTCACTAACTTATATTGTCCGATTCAATTTAGATGGCGGGGCGGAGTAACCTTTTGATTATCATACGGATGATTCTACTCACTTTTCGGTTTTGACAAACTGCACGGGAGAAACGCTTTATTTCTGACTGGATGCTCTCTTATATATTGTGACAAGTATGAACGATTTCTTTAGTCATTGTAATTTTGATGTTACGCTTTATTAGGGCCTATATAAAATTTAAACTCGTTCAGGTCAAGAAAGGGTTCACAAGACTCCACCCCGCCAGGTTATTTAGATTTTATTATAAACTTGAACAGAGTTATAACCAAAATTTATATATTGAACAAACCTATCATGTACTGGACTATTACGACCTGTATATGGCTTGGTGTTACAATTGTTTTTATTTGGGGATACTATGTATATCTGCTCTCGTACTCGGTTCGTGCGAATTTCTGTATATAGCGAATTAGAAACAATTTCCAGACCTGAGAAGTATTCATTTCATGTAACGAATTCCATACAATACATTATTATCTTTAATGAACGCATTTTAATATGGATTTACCATATATTTTTTTTTTACTTAGCATTGAAAAGAGTTATAATTGTATTTAACTGTATTTGCTATTTTGGTTATTTTTGTACAATCAGGTAATACATATTTTATTATACTGAAACCAATTTCTATATAAGCAAGGTAATTTCACTGCACAAGTTCAGAACACGGGTCCAAGGTGTTCCTGGTCTTTAACTCGTGACATCTCCATAAATATCATTACCATAATACCAAAGTTAAAATGCTCAAGACGATCTCTCTGAAAATGTAATATACACAACTACACCACAGGGGAAATTTTCATATCAAATTTTAAGATCATTCCTTCAGTCCGTTCTGAGAAGTAGCGCCAAACTTCCTTTGGTCAAAATCCAAGATGGCCGCCTGTCAACCATGTTGGATTCCGATCTCTTTGAAAATGTAATATGCACAACAAGAATTCAAGGGGAATTGTCATGTCCAATATCAAGTAGATCCATTCGGTACTTTCTGTGAAGTAGCGGTTACAAACTTCATTTGGTCAAAATACAAGATGGCCGCCTATCGGCCATGTTGGATTCCGATCTCTTTGAAAATGTAACATACATAACTTGACCTGAGGGGGAAACCTTCATATCAAATTTCAAGTAGATCCCTTCAGTACTTTCGAAGAAATAGCGGTAACAAGAATTGTTCAGGACGGACGTAGGGACAACGGACGAATTACGGATGCAGGTCCATATGAATAGCCCACCATCTTATGATTGTGGGCTAAAAAGGCGCGATTGAATGCAGGATCATAACGGTAATCCGGGGTAACTCGAAAGTCCCCTATTGCAATCAAGATTATACATGTATTATTTTACAATTATAAGATGTACAGTAAAAAGGCAGCTTAATCCGTTTGGACTATTGCGGCAAAGTGGTTCAAAAACATTCTCCTTTCAAACTCAACCTCTCTAACCTCTGTACAGCGAAGGGCTTAATCTTAAGCAGATTATTTGAGGAAAAGTAAATAGTTAACTTTAGGCAGACTGGTGACATTTGCCTTGTATATCTAAATAAGATATCCCCTCCATATCATCAATAACTGATCATATAACAGTACCAATGTTGAATATGGTGGTGAACAAACAAGGGTGTCAGGGTAGTGCAGTGGTTAGCGCACTTGCTTCTCACCAATGCCACCCGGGAGCGATCCTTGAATTGGGCAGGGTAGAATTTGAGATGGTATGGCGGTCGCCAAATCGGACACGTGGGTTTTTATCCGGGTACTTCGTTTTCCTCCAACAGAAAGGACCCCTTACGCCGGCACCAGATCCAACGAGAGACATTTATATAAGTTGACAAGAGTTGTTTGTTAATCTTTGTTAAATAAATAAAGTTTGAACAAATAAATCCGGCTCCAGAAACGACCACTTATCTTTTTACCGTGGTTACTCTTAGACGAATTTGGCAATACGTTTAGGTTTAGTAACCAGTCCTTTCTCATTTACAACTATATACTTATTTCAAAAATATGAAGTTTTATTGACAACAACGAGGATTTGTTTTCTCTTTTTTAAATTATATAACTTTGGTATTATGTTTATGATATTTTACTTGCACGAAGACATCACTAGATGAATATGTAGCTCTGTTTATTTATTCAATGAAATCTTATTATCATTACCCAGAACATTTAAGTCGAAGGGATGTGTCAAGGTTGGGACCCTAGGCCTCTGATCACACCCCGTACAATATGAAATTCGCAAGTTCAATGTTCCTAGTTCTTTTTTTTACAATATTCAACAAAATTTGATTGTGTACTCACAGCCGGTGTGACCGGTCAACAGGGAATGCTTACTCCTTCGTGACACCTTATCAAACATCATGATTTTCCATTTATTTGTATATTGTATCTTGACCATCCTGAAGGTTTATACTTTTGTATCTGTGATTTTACGTACTCATTAACGTACAGACACATTATAGTGAAAAACATGTATCATTTACTCACAATTCCAATTCTAAATTTTAAATAATTACAATTCTAAACGAAATCCTAAATCAAACCATTTACAAGCGCTATGATAGAATCACATTTCTTTATTTGTCATATGTCCAAAATACGGATATTGGTTAAGCATGTCTCTAAAGGTTTAGTAAAGTAGAATTTATGTTACCATCATTGAACAATGTTCTAAGTACACTATTTTAATGACGTAATTAGTAATATATAGAATCGAGATATGTATACCTTAAGTATCCGGTTTTACATATCCCCAGGAACTCTACATGGATCGTCGAATTCCGAGACAACTGTCTCTCTGTGTATCATAAATGAAGCCCGGGATCTACATAATTGTATAAACAATTTTCTCTTTTGTTTTCAAACTACGCAGTTTTGTCGGAATTCGGGTCCATTTCCAGAACGATTTCTTAAATAAGCAATAAAATGTACTACTGCTGATGTCATGTCGTTAAAGGCGATGGTAATATCTGTTTGGAATGTGAATTGGCCATTAACTAGGATCATCAACAGTTGTCGAATTTACAAATGCAACAACACTGTAGGGAAAGGATATCTTTAGAATACAAATCCTTACAGAGACAATGTTTGCCTTGTCCGTGATAAAGTAAATGTGAAATTTGGCATGTTATGTGTCGTGTGTGTGTGTGTGTGTGTGTGTGTGTGTGTGTGTGTGTGTGTGTGTGTGTGTGTGTGTGTGTGTGTGTGTGTGTGTGTGTGTGTGTGTGTGTGTGTGTGTGTGTGTGTGTGTGTGTGTGTGTGGATGGGTGTTATTAATCGTCTATAAATTCTCACATAATGCACTTAACTATTTACATAGTTTTTTGTGTTGGTTATCACTTAAGACAGAATTGCACATTTCCTATAACACGAAGCTTTTTCCTGGGAATTTCATATCGGTATACAATCAATACAACCATCTACAAGTAATGCATATGTAACCGAGTTTTGTCCTTTTTTTTATCATCCGCACATTACTCATGTAACATGCAGATTGTGTTATATGATATTTCTAGTATTGTAAACAGGTTCATTACTTATAAAATCTGAAGTATTAGACCATTTATCAACATTAACAACGGTAAGTTAAGGTCATTTTAAAGGCTTAAGACTATTTTAAGTTGTCGTGTATAGGGACTACATCTTGTGTGTGTGTGTGTGTGTGTGTGTGTGTGTGTGTGTGTGTGTGTGTGTGTGTGTGTGTGTGTGTGTGTGTGTGTGTGTGTGTGTGTGTGTGTGTGTGTGTGTGTGTGTGTGTGAATTGATGAGTCGAATGAAATTACAACTTAGAGATTGGAAAACCTGAAAGTTCGCATTTTCTGCATAGGGTTTATATAGTTTATTCATTGAACTGACCACACCATTGTGTCTGTGTTAAAGGGGGTGCAGTTTTCTAAAAAAATGTACTGAATGATATTTTTGTTAAAAGAAATTATTTTGATAGGAATAAAAATCTGTTGAATTATAAAATTTTGCCAAAGAGAACCTGAAAGGTAAAAATAAATTTCAGTATTATTAATATAATTAACATAAAGATTGATAATTCATTAATATTTATAAGCAGGACAATGAAGACGGAGAAGAAGAAGAGGAAGTCCAACCATGTTTAAATCACAGGTATTAACTTATATTTATTAAAAGGGCGTTAGCTGTGGGTTTTTTTTTTTTGGGGGGGGGTTGTTTTGTTTTTGTTTAATTATTATTATTATTATTATTATTATTATTATTATTATTATTATTATTATTTTCCCCTTTTACTACTTAGATTGATATACAATAACAAAAAAGAGATAAACACAGTCATAAATATTCTTAAGTTCTTATGTATTTTGTGAAAATTGCTTGAGAAACCCAGGTTTGCCACTTCTTCATTTGCAATTGATTAACTGAGCCTTACTATTTGTATATGAATACCACAATGGACCTGACCTGATTTTCACAAAGTCTATAAGAAATATATATGATATGTATACCTGTGTATAGATCTTATTTGATAATGTACATCAAGCACAAGTAATAAAATAGAAAAAATAGAAATATTTTTGGTTAACACAGCCTGGGTTTCTCAAGCAATTTTCACAAAATATATAGAAATTTAAAAATTGGGCAACTAAGCGCAAAGTTCAAACTTTACTTTGATCTCTTCAATTTGCTTTGAAATACTATAAATATAATACTAAAGTTATATCTTTGCAAAAATAAGGTCAAAACAAATGCTCAAGACGATCTTTTCAGTCAGTAAGACTTCATCAGTTGAGTTCGAATCTAAAATATATGAGATGGTTCACTTCTGGTCGTCGCAGTTTCGAGTCCGGCTGGAACCGTACCTAATTTTTGTGAGAAAGTTTGCCAGTTTCCTTGCAGAAGGGATGTTGGTTTCATCCCGGGTACATTGTAACCGGGTTCTCTACACTTTACCAAATAAACCTGGTCGCAACCATAAAACTGTAAAATAAAATGTTGTGTGGCGTAAAACAGCATTCAAAATATTCAAGTACATGTACTCGAAAACCAAAACCTTTAAGCTGAGACAAAATCAAAATTCTGATCCTACACACACAAAAAACTGTGTTTAAGGAAATACATTGTACTTCATTACAATTTAAAATCTTTCACAAAGTTAAAATCAAGAGACATGCTTTTTTCATGTAACAGCGTTTTGGACCAAGAATAATTTGAAATAACATATAAAATCATAAGCAGGAATAATTCTTTTTATAATTGTTTGGATAAACAGTATAAATTTGTATACAGAGATTTTTACAACTCATAGTAACCCTGCAATGCCCTTTCTTAACTGTGTATTCGTCATTCATATCTTTCAAATCCATTATGTACCAGACAATATAAAAATAAAAAACAATATTTGTTCTCTCTTTCTTTTAACGTTAATGTACCGGGTTAGTATTGGATGAATCCTTTGTTCGTATCTTTTATTCTTAAGGTCATGTGTACTATACGTTCCAAAATGACACAGTTACATTGTTTAGTTGGACGGAAATATATGTGCCAAAATTGATGTCAAAATTGTATGAATTGGAGAATACCTAGTCTCAAATTGAGCATTTCATATCCATCAAATGAGTAACAATGGGTGATGTTGGTGTATATATTCAATAGTCTAAAGATACTGTTACCAGTACACAGAAATACTATACTGTGGTAACCTTGAAGTACTATTCCAAGTATTGTTTGTAAATACTAAGATTGACAATCAATCTACCAATATATATCTATATATTTTATCGATTTAATCAATCTATCTATCTATCTATCTATCTTTCTTTTTCTTTTTTCCAAATTTTCTGATATATCTGTTTATATCTATATATCTATCTATTTCTTTTTCCCAATTTTCGTATATATCTCTGTCACTCTCTATCTATCTATCTATCTATCTATCTATCTATCTATCTATCTATCTATCTATCTATCCATCTATCTATCCATCTATCTATCTATCTTTCTTTTTCTTTTTTTCCAAATCTTCTGATATATCTGTTTATATCTATATATCTATCTATTTCTTTTTCCCAATTTTCGTATATATCTCTGTCACTCTCTATCTATCTATCTATCTATCTATCTATCTATCTATCTATCTATCTATTCATCTATCTATCTATCTATGTCTGTCTATTAAACTACATCACTGGTCAGCGTAGGTTAGAGCCCTACTGGACCGTAAGCTGATTTTGTGAGAACGTTGCGGGATGCCGGTGGTCTCTTTCCGGGTACGTTATAACCAGGTTCTTTCCTCCACCATATATCTGAAAATTGTTGAGTCTGGCGTAAAATACAATAAAATAAGTCAAATCAAAATCAATCTACCGCTCTATGCATTTTTATTTTTATTTATCTCTGTCTGCTCTATATCCATCTATCTTTCTACTACTTTCCTTAAGTAGAGAGAGAGACTGATAGGTTTTATTTTCCGTATTATTTCATGGTAAACTAAATCAATGCTTGTATATCAGATGATCATTGTATAAATTGTTTATGCCTGTTTTATCAATTTTCCCTATAAGTAATGAAGTTATATGTAATCAATGCATTTGTTGCATTTCCAAAATTGCGAACTATTAAATTTACTGATGAAAGAAATGTTGACGTCACGTCTAGACAAATGCATGGGATATTCCTGTTATTGTTATGTGGCCAAATTAAGGCTATTAGTCCTGTAATCAACGAATGAGCATACTATTTGCAAAGTAACATGTTGAAGAAATACAAAAATCTCGGATAAGTATAAATCTTCATTAAATTCAGGATACATATACAACTGTGGTGAATATTGGACAAACACGGACCTCTGGAAATCAAAAGGTGGGATCAGGTGTCATGGAAGAGTAAGCATCCCCTGTTGATCTGGTCACACCCGCCGTGAGTCCACAGTCAAATTCAAATGAAATAAGTGAAATAAGCAAATCCTCTTCCGAGTGGTTACAGTTTACTCAACAACCGCTTTCGAACAGGCAACTCAACATTCCATTTAGTGGGACAGAGTAATCGCAAACTAGGTTATCATACCGACGATAAAATTTGTGGAACGTTGACATCAAGCGCGATTTCCGATATATCTGTTTCAATAACTTGTTAGTTTACCTCTGTATATGAAATGTTCATATGTTGAACATACCTGGCATATCGGATCATTTGTGAGATACAAACACCATATGTGTATCTATGTCCAGGACATTCTATTGATTTATACTTTGGTATCTGAAATTTTTATATGTAGGTGATTGTGGGATATTACTACTTCTGAACAACAGCTTGTTCAGAATGTTTAAAACAAGGTCAAATTCAAAAATAAATAGATATCTTACGAACTCAAAGAACAATTTTACTAAAAGCTTTTTTTTTTTAAAAATCACGTCTAGCTTTTGTCATTTTATAATTCTACCTAGATCTATGTAAATTTTTCTTTAATTTCCATAAGTTGTAACGTTTTTCTTTAAAGAATTTTAGATTTAAACTTGCTGACTAATTCCTTCGCTTAAAAAGTAACTGGATCCACAATATTGTTACAAAAACGTTTCGGGACTAAGCTAGTCATAGAATGATTTTAACACAGATGGACTTTTTTCACCAACCATATACTTCATTCTAGTTTATCTAAAAATCAATAATTACACAAATACAGTATACATGTATTTGGAAACATTAGCATTTAAAAAATGAAAAACTGATCTCTAGAAACGTTGAACAACAGCCATTAAACTACTCTGATTTATTGATTCGCTTGAAATCGTCGTTAAAGAAGTTTTATAGTGATACAGGGATCTTGTTAAACAATATGAAGTCACCCTTTCAGGAATATTAGATAGTATTCTGGAGCGCGACCACAGACAGTGACTATCTTTCGCCAATTATATATAAATGTGAACTGATGACAATTTCACCGAACTTGAACTCATCACTGAATACGATAGGTTTCCTGTAACATTTGCGACGGGTGTGCCATGCTGGCAGAGGACGTTAACTCATTTCGGACACCTGGTCCTATACCGTTTGGGATTCGCAATTGTTACTCATGTTGAGACCATTCTGTATAAATTGAGTCTGATATATGAATTATTTTTACACATTGATCCAAGGTGTGTGTGTGTGTGTGTGTGTGTGTGTGTGTGTGTGTGTGTGTGTGTGTGTGTGTGTGTGTGTGTCTGTGTGTGTCTGTGTGTGTGTCTGTGTTTGTGTCTGTGTCTGTGTGTCTGTGTGTGTGTGTGTGTCTGTGTGTGTGTCTGTGTCTGTGTCTGTGTCTGTGTCTGTGTGTGCGTGTGTCTGTGTGTCTGTGTGTGTCTGTGTGTGTCTGTGTCTGTGTGTGTGAATTATTCATATGACAACACTAGATAGGTAGAATCAACTCTTTGATGCAATAGTGTAAAACTACTGATTATATCTTGCTTTTCAAATCTTTCCTTGTTCCGGATCTAGTTATTGCCAAAGTATCTTGGCAGATTTTAATCTATTTTACAGAATATTAAAGTGTTAATCCTAGTGTTTGCAACAAAATCAACATTCCTTTCCTGCCAACTATGGATTTATTGCTACTTAATGTTTTTATTTATTTTGAAAACAGTTATATTGCAATAATGAGCATTTGGCTCGTGCAAAAAAAAACCTCTACCGTATTTACACTTCCAATATTGCATCCGGTAACCAATCAACCCCTGCAGTCACATTTAGACCCCCCAAACACAGTAAATGGTACGGTCTACTATCATAATTCAGGAGCGAACAAGTTGATATTGCCTTTAATAGTATGTAAAAAAAGTGAATTTTCAATCAAACATTGAACAGTTCTTTGAATTGGGTGAGTCAAAAATTGGCTTCAGGGGTCATTGAGTTAAGAAGACAAACATTTGGCGCCATACCTTACTGTGTCTTTTTTCCTCCCATTCCACTATAATAGAAATGTCAATGACTCAGAACTACTAATATGTATATTTAATAATAATCGGGTTTTAACCGCAATTCTGACATTTATTTATACTGTAAGCGAATTACCCAGATGGCGCTCCCGTTCTACTTACTCCAAAGACTGTCTGAGAGCCATGTTTGTTTTCCACTTATTGAATTGTAATTTTTATTGGCAATCGGTCATTTCCCGATTATTAAAACGTTTATAGCTGTAATATTTTAATTTAAGGATCATTCGACTTCCTTTTCAGTTAAGTGTACTTTTGAAACAGGCAATTACATATAATGGATATAACAAAATTCGAATATTTGATTTTCCAGAAAACTGTATTATTATTGGGTATATTTTGTTCATCAGTTTGCTGCATTTTGATATTACTCTTCATAAAAATTGTCGATAAAATTTTATAAGAGGCATTTTTTGCAAATCATTATTTTCTTATTTCAATTTCAAATTGCATCTTTTATTGTTTCTTCCATTGTCACCAAACATTGGTTCGAAAAAAATATCATAAATATAATACAAAAGATATAGTTTTGCAAAAATAGACTCAAAACAATCGGTTCTTTCAAAAAAACTTCATCGGTTGAGCTTAAATTTAGAATAGCTGTAGAGTTCCGAAACATAAAATAGTATCATATAAGAAAAATTATGATTAGTTTAAGGTTATGATATACCTCTCTATTGATTGCATTTACAGTTTTAAGTATAAAAAAAAATCCTCAGAGTTGTCCCATTGAGGATAAAATATTGACCCGAAACACAAAATGAAAAGGTCAACTCTCTCTCTCTCTCTCTCTCTCTCTCTCTCTCTCTCTCTCTCTCTCTCTCTCTCTCTCTCTCTCTCTCTCTCTCAAATAATAATAATTATAATAATAATAATAATAATAATAATAATAATAATAATAATAATATTAATAATAATAATAATAATGATAATATAATAATAATAATAATAATAATAATAATAATAATAATAATAATAATAATTCCCAACATTATTTTAGGTATAATCAATGATAGAATATTGGTTTGTTAAGTAAATCTGCTCTTCAAATAACGTCAGAATATATTTGAAATGGCGGTCACTTTGATAAGCCTTTGATCCCTTGCAGATAAAACAGCTGGAAATTGCTTTTCGAAAATTTTCATTGAAATACCTTTAATCCAACATTTCTAACTACCTCATGATATTAACTTTTAACTCTCTGTCTCTCTGTCTCTGTCTCTGTCTCTGTCTCTCTCTTTCTCTCTCTCTCTCTCTCTCTCTCTCTCTCTCTCTCTCTCTCTCTCTCTCTCTCTCTCTCTCTCATTTAAATGACTAACGACACTGACAAAATGAAAGTTAAATTTTCGGGACGACCTATCCTTTCATCAGGACAAAATTATTAAAATAGCATAGAACACGTACACATACACACTCTGTCTGTGTGTGTGTGTGTGTGTGTGTGTGTGTGTGTGTGTGTGTGTGTGTGTGTGTGTGTGTGTGTGTGTGTGTGTGTGCTTATTATTTTCCATACAATTTATACTTCTTGTCCGTAAACTTGAGCTCAAAATACTCTGATTTAGCAATAAGTGAATAAATAATCTTAATTGTCATCTTAAAATATTTCACCATTGTCCTTTTCATTCGTTTATCAATACAAATCTTTCTATTCATTTTGACTGAATGACATGCGCCGCTATTCCGAAATAAGTCTTCGTCAAATATTCTATTATTGCCAATATCATAACAGTAACGTACAACTACGTGACATGGGCGTGAATTAAACAATGCTGTATCTCATTCAATTAAGAGGCCATGATTCTGAAAACAATATTTGAGTACAAACATACTCTATGAATGCAGACACGACAGTCCGGAGATTTGAAGAAAATAATTAAGTAAACTACTATCTAATCTATATCAATCAATCCATCGATGTATTTATCACGGGTTTCCATTCATATCATATCAGATTTTATGAGCCTCTGACTATCTATCTATCTATCTATCTGTCTATCTATCTATCTATCTATCTATCTATCTGTCTATCTATCTGTCTATCTATCTCTCTCTCTATATATCTATCTATATATCTATCTTAGGCCATGCCACTACATACGTTTTAAGATTGGTATGAACATCTGTATCATAATAATCAAATTCCAAGATTCACTAACGTTAGTCTAAAATTAGATTTATGAATAATTAATACTGGCAAATCTGTACATAGCTTTCGTGACACATGAAAGTCTCTGAGATCGATATTTACAGATTACTGCTTACTTATCAGTGAAAGACATTTCATTATTTCGTTCCTTTATACCCATGAAAATGTGACATGTATGCACCTAGGAATATAGCGTACTAAATGTTTCTACTTTTAACCGGACAAAATTGCGAACATTTTTTTTTAAATTTAGTGTTATGGAAAAAGCACATCTTGTTGATGTGTTTTGATGATGAAAATGTTTTTTACCATAACATGTATTTTCAAATTGTTTACATGAATCGAAGTTTTACTTTATTGTAGTGTAGTGAAAGCGGTGGAAATGCGTAACGGGAATATACATATACAGGAGAACAATTATGAAAACCGGACAGATCGGATACAAAAAGACAGAGTAAGTATTGTAAAATTCTTTCTGGTTTATTCTTTCACTACTTTTTATATTTGCCTATCTTTCCGTACTCTCTCTCTCTCTCTCTCTCTCTCTCTCTCTCTCTCTCTCTCTCTCTCTCTCTCTCTCTCTCTCTCTCTCTCTCTCTCTCTCTCTCTCTCTCTCTCTCTCTCTCTCTCTCTCTCTCTCTCTCTCTCTCTCTCTCATTCAATTATCTAATTTCACAAGAAATATTTTTCTTTGCAGAATATTGTTTTTGATCCTGATGGTAACGTTGCTTATTACTGGATGGTAAGTACTAAGTAGTTGTGTAATACTCATAGCCTGTTCTCACATTTTGGTAAAACCCCTGGAAGGGTCGGTCATGATTAACTTTTTATCTGTTGTACAAGGTTTCTATCGTACATGATATGTTCAGTTAAGGGTACCTGTGATTTATATTTATTGTATAATCAGTATACACTTCATGACATTTTGATGAACATATTCTGACAGTTTATTCTAGATAAATTGAGTGTATTAGTAGACACCTAGGCAATTAATGAAACTTTTTGACAATTTTAAAAAATACTGACAATAACATTCGGTGATATACGAATCATCATTTTCAGGGAGTTGTTTCATTAGCTGTCATCTATAATTTAGCTGTCATCATTCTTCGCTTAACGTTTAACGAAATGAGAGAACTGGTAAGTTATATTAAGTCTTTTTTAAAGTCAAGTCTCTTGAATCACATTATGTTTAAATCTTTAGATTCAAGCTCAACTCTGATGAACCGATGAAGTCTTATAAACAGAAATAATCTCTATTCATTTTTACCTTTGTTTTTAAAACTAATTTTGAAAAATTAACAATTGGGACTAGGTCACCTGTCGATGTTATCGTCGATAGACTTACTGAAATTCAAAATAATAATATAGGACGAAAACGTAGTCCTAATCGATGTGGACAAATAAACAACTAACGAACCATATTAGTTAGGGCTATTCACTTCCAGATTTCTCTCTCTGTACTTATTGAAATTACTTTTTTTAATAACGTTTTTAATATGTTTATTCCAGTGGTTACCGCTGAACATATTCTATATACTGGATCTCATTAGTGACGCCCTCTATATACTCGACATCGCATTTCAATTTCGAATCGCATACTATGACGATGGATGCTTGGTAAGACATTTTATTTCGTGTGTGTTGTCTGCGTGTGTGGTGTGTGTGTGTGTGTGTGTGTGTGTGTGTGTGTGTGTGTGTGTGTGTGTGTGTGTGTGTGTGTGTGTGTGTGTGTGTGTAAAAAGTATCTAGGAAAGCATTTGTTATTAAATGTAATTAAAAACGTTAAGGTATTGGAGAAAATAGAGAATACTAATTTCGATATCAGCAAACCATAGAACTTGGATGTCTCCTCCCGGATACATTGTAACCGGGTTCTCTCCTCCACCATTAAAAACAGGCCGCCACTATATAACTGAAAAAATTGTTGATTATGGCTTAAAAACCAATAAAACATGTTTGAAAATAGTCACTGCTTCTATAGATGCCTGACCAAGTGTCGTTTTGACTTTAAATATAAGCTGCAACGAAAATTATTGTTTTATACAGGAAATAAATTCTCATGTGGAACTTAAAATGATCTACACAAATGAATAATTGTCCTCAGCAACGATATATTACTCAACTTCAGATCTTTGTCTGTTTTGGAAATATCAATCATGTCAATATGTTTATGATATATAGCATTTCAATCTGTAGAATATCTTGAAGACAAATTCATATGAGTTGACGTTTATTACCGAAATGAATCATTGATACTTAAATCCTCATCTAGCTGAATACAGATATTCCCAGGATACTTTGTGGTATATTACCGGAAGCTATTTACTACTGTTCGATTATTACTTTGATACATGTAATTGCAACCCTACAATGGATGTGTTTTGGTAGATTGTTGTTCTACATCCCAACAAGACTTTTTCACTTATATGGAGATGTCACCAGCTTTAGGTGAAGTTCTACACATTTTGACCTGTGCTATGGGCTGACGTCAATACATTGAGTTTTTTTCTACGTGCCAAGCCTTCCATGACACGAGACTTAGATTTTAAGTCTCATACGAAAGACCTGTGACTTTCATTTCGTATTTGCCGAGCGTTGGCGAAGGAACATTAACGAACATTTTTAAGTATTTGGTATCACTCGGTACCTAGAATCGAACCCGGTATCTCCCGATTGCGAGTCGAACCACTAGACCACCACAAGCAGTGTGATAGAGGTAGCGTGAATACACTTTATACGAAGCCTTTGTAGTGTGGTAAACACCAGACTACATGTGTTGGGATGTTTACGAATTCCCTGTTTGAACCGACATTCAATTGAATGTGTATGATGTTTTAGCATTTTTATAATTATATAATTAACTATCAATAGTGACGATGTTAACAACCGTCATAGGATTTTTTTCAAAAGAAAAGTTTCTTTGAACTTTAGTATCTTTTTTTCTTAGTGGGGGGTCATCCGGTTACATTGTACACAGGAAATAAGCCCCGGCCTTCTTCAAGCTAGCAAACTCCCTCCCATAATCATAGCAGGTTCCAGCGAGACTTAAACATGTGCTGAATGGAGATGTAAAGGGCTGATGCTGTAGCTCACATAGATTTATTAAGCATTCGTAGGAATTTCGGTTTATTTGTTTGTTTGTAGTTTTTGTTGTTGTTGTTGTTGTTTTATGAAAATGGATACCTCACCAGCTCTAGTTGAACCGACATCAATTCCATGGGTATAATGTCATTTCAATACACTTATGTCTCATTTTGAAAGACTCGACAAAAGATCTGTCATTTGTGATCACTCATACTGTAAATTCGTTTTTTTTACTAGAATTTTATTTGTCATTAATTTCACGAGAGCTCTGGGTCACCAAAAAAAATTAGCGCTCAATTTTCTAACCTGATACTGAAAGTGAAACTGACAGGCACAGTGCAATGTTCTTGGCCTTTGCCAACAGACACATTAGAACACGGGTGTACAGAGGGCAGCCTTAGAAATGAAGTATGGTGATAGTATGACGAAATAGGTATTCGAAATCGCTAAAATATCAACTCGCGAATAAAATTAAAACTCGTGTTTCACGAATTTTAAGTCCCGCGAAAATTTCCGGATTTACAGTATACATATGTGGGTTAAACTACTTGAGACAATAATAATGGATATGAAATATAACAGATAATTGATAAAACGATACGATTTTTGCATAAACAATGTGTATCAAGGTACAGTACATGTCTACTTTCTTAACAGTGTTTATATTTTTGGTGTTATTCGCACTGTGTGAAAGACATTTTGAGCGTTAATGTATTACTCCGCTAAGTAACACATATTATGTGACGATATGATTTATGACTTTATCGTTATTTAGTGATAGATTTCTTTTGTGACATAATAACCCCATGGTCCCTTTGTATAACTTTAATTTATAAGTCGTTGTTAAAAATGTTTTATTTTATTCATGACTTTAATTCTTGTTGCAGGAAATGGATCCCGCAAAATTAGCTTTCAACTATCGAAGACAAAATAGATTTAAACTAGACATCGCCGCTGTGTTTCCTCTACATAGCGTATCTTCGACAATTTTAGGTTGGTTGTTTAAAATTGGTATTTATGATGTAGATCAAACAAATCAGATATTGTGTATAAAAAGTAGAACAGAATAGTTCGGAAGCAAAATTTTGATTTTCATCAATAACATGTGTTTACGTCCTCAAATTTAACCAATTCCGGTATTTATAATCAATAAGATTCGGAAAAGGTTTTCACATTTATTTAAATATTCTCTATTTCATTTTAGGGTTCATGAGTATCGTCACAATCCCAGCCTTCCCCAGAGGTAAATTTGGTATTTTACTAGTAGTTACTAAAGCAGCAAAATATATTAGAAAATTTAACGTTTCATATACAAACTTTTTTAAAAATCTAATTATTTCAACAATTTAATTACATATTTATTCATTCATTGTTTATTCTATTGCTTAGTGATCAGGATGCAGACTAGGTTTTTTGTTTTACTTTTTCCAGGAAATTTGTACATTCCATTGACGAGGTTGCCTAGGTTATTAAAGATACACAACATGGCAAGATTCTTCGATATTACCGACAGGTAATCTTATCATTGGTTCACTAAGTGAAATGTTGAGTTGCCTTTTCGTTGGCGGTTGTTGAGACATCTGTACCAATTGTAACGAGGATACACTCCTCACGTGTTTCATTGGACTTGACTGTGGACTCACGGCGGGTGTGACCGGTGGACAGGAGATGCTTGCTCCTCCATGGCACCTGATCCCACCTCTTGGTTTCCAGAGGTCCGTGTTTGTCCATTTTTACCGGATTTGTATCTATGTCCTGGACATTCTATTGATTTATACTTTTGTATCTGAAATTTTTATATTGTTTTTATCATTTTTTTACGTTTTGAATCAACACTTTTGAACTGGTCAAAACATCCAATATACCATTTTCGAATTGTCGCGTTACGTCACGGTTCGTCACAATAGTATGCAGTTTAAAAAAGAAAAGTAGGGCATCATTATATTCCGATGAAATTGTTTATCGCATATATAACCTGGAATATATGATTATCATGAAGTAATAGGCGCCACATTTGAAAAACAGCCTACAGGAAAGTGATGACACTTTCCATATTTACAAGAAAATCTTTATCTAAACTTAATTCTCCACAGATGAACTAAAACAAGATATTGCTGAATATCGACAAAGTAAATATTACATAACCGGAATGGACCTTGCCCGACTTTCAGTTGAAGTCACGTGATCTGAGTACAAACTATTCTGACGAAACTGAACGAAATGAGACAAGTCGAAAATAGTCTACTGGATTGTAAACACAACACTGTAGAAGAATCCAGTTCCCTTCATACTATAAACGCATCCCTGGACTTATGGTAAATCTTTGACTGGAAAGCGGTAAAATTCCCGGCACCTGGGACTGACACCATACGACTTAAGAACTGGTTAAGTCTAAAACATTTCACTCAACTTTGGCTAATCCTGGAATCTTATTGGCTGCGTAGGCCAAGTTGAGAATATTCTCAGTTTTTGAGTAAATTCTCAAGTTTTATGGTGCCAGTCCCAAGTCTTCCCAAAGACTTATTTTTAAATCGATTGCCTGGTTGTATACATTTTATACATAACGTACAATGCCTACTCATAAAAATCTCACGATCAATTCTCATCGGGAATACCAGAAATATTTAACTCATCGAACCCTAAAGCCTCAGTTGGTCTCAACCATTTCAAAGAATGGTAAAGTCCACCGTCATAATTTAGGGGTGTATGATTTGAAATCCAAATTTTACAATTATTTTATGTGTCATTTTAACTTACTCACCCCTGACCGACTTGACCGAGTCTAAACGTGGCTACATGGATTGATGGGTTAAGAACTTATTAGAAGTACGTATCTCCACTTATCTTGAAGTGTAGCAAAGTATTTGGTCTGAAGAATCTCGGAAGTAATATCATAACATTAAATAGTTAGTTGGCTAAAGTGATGTATGTCTTCTTTTAATTTATGGGAATATCTTTCACTAGTGACTTTGCATTTATCAGTTGCAAATTCAGCATATATTATAATGTTGATTATATTGATCCATTTTTTTTTTCATTTAAAGCACGCACATCAATTACATCCACTCTCGTCATTTCTTCATTTCAGTCGCACGAGCAATCCAAACAAGGTGCGTGCTTTCAAACTATGTTTGTACCTATGGTTGGTTATTCACTGGATCGGTTGTGTCTACTACATCATATCTGAGGTGAGTAGTATCGTATCACGGCAGGTGTGATGTATTTGAAAAAAGAAACCTACAAGCACCGGCAAATTTACATAACATGAGTCGTATTTAGTGACACTTAATTAGCACGTCAACCCCTGTGGTCGATATTAGACTCACCCAAATCAATAAATAGTATGGTCTACTTCCATCAAATCGTGAGTGAACAAGTTAGTATTGAGATGTAAAATCATAATAAACTTTGGATCCTAAATTACTCCTAATTTGACAATGGACTTTACCATTCTTTGAAATGGGCGAGTCCAATTATTGCTATAGTGGTCGATGAGCGATGAGTTAAAGGCTAGTGAAAGCAACATTTGAACGAAAAAAAAGAGTTTTAAACAACATTAAAACAAGCATGTACGGAATATAATTTGTGCGTAAACAATAAAAAAAAAGTTTAATTAGAATGATTACTTTAACTGCTTTACATAATGGTTTTGTTAACTGTGTTAACTGTGCCTACACAGTCATGTATCAACTAATTAACTGCTGCACGTATGTAGCAAAACCATCAAACGACAATAAAATGTCGGGAATCGTATCTCACAAGATTTAAGTCATCTGTGCTTTAAATTTCACTGCATTTACTTTGAACTTTCATTTTCTGTTTTTAAATTGTAGCATGAAGGAAGAGGAAGCAACGAATGGGTATATCCCAAAGGAGAAGACTTTGATCCGTTTACAAGGTACAGTTCTATCTTACCTGATTTTCCTTTCAAAAACTTTTACATCTCTATAACCACATACAGGGGAACTAACTTATTGTGAACCCTGTAACATTTATTTCCAGTTTCATTGATTTGATTTTGATTCCCCGGTCAATATTATTTTACCATAATAGCCCAATTATTTGATACCTTGTTTATTTGAAAGCAATTCATTACCCTTCGATTTAAATAAATTCTGGATCGACTGTAATTTGAAAAAATATATATGATAGTTATTACACTGTGCTTAAGAATTTGATGGTTTTTCTATATATATGTTAAAATTATGACCAGTATCTTGTATTTACAGGAAATATATACGTTCGCTGTATTGGTCAATGCTCATTCTGACGACCATCGGGGAAAGACCATCACCGAATACCGATCTCGTAATGTTTACATTTTTTTAATTACAAGTTCTTGAATTACAAAAAATATATATATGGAATTTATATTTGCTGTAATAACAATAACCATTGACCCTAATATAATAAAATATTCATTTTTTTAATAATCACTTATTAAAAGAATTCATCTTGCTCTGGAGAATCAGTTACAAGTAATACGAATTACAATTTCGGTGATTCGTCTATGTCCATGTTAAATGTTATTATAAAGACTGTACGTACTCTGTTTGGACAATCACTTTCATGTGTATTTCCTTTTCCTGTGTAATTTTGTAATGGATTTCAGTTGTTTCTCTTCAAGCTATACTCGACAGTGAAAAAATACGATTGCAAATATTTTAAAACTCGGAACATATACATATGTATCGCAGTTATACACCAGCGTGTAAACATCCTTCGTCAATTTAGGGTTCGGCAGTAACAAATGAAAATTCAAACTTTGACTGTTGAGTTAAGCTGCAAAATGGCACAAGAAAGGATGGCAAAGGATAAAAGGAAAATATATTCATTGCGGTTATGTTCAACTCGCATAGTAATAGACCTTTTTTCGAGTTGTTCCGGTACGTCACGGTTCGTCATAATAGTATTCATCCTCAAAGAAAAAGGTGCCCTTTTATTACTTCCGGTTAATGAGTTTATCGTATAGGTTACCAGGGATATGTATTACGTACAGTGGAAGGAGCCATATTTGAGAAGAAGTCTGCAGGAAATGCATGACAATTATCATCTTTAGAAGACAAAACTTTTACCCCACTCGAATGAACTAAATTAAGATATCATGGAATGTCGTCGATGTAAACATTATGTAACTGGAAGTTGCCTAGGTAACATTTCTGTTCACGCCACGTGATTACAAACTATTCCACAAACCTGAGGGGAATTAGACAATTGGAAAAAGGCCTATTATCAAAAATAAATAAAATGTTGACCCGACGCACGAAAATCTATGAAAATGTAATTTTAGAATTTGATACTAAAATAATTTCATATACAATGTAGATATATTGCTTAGCACATTTTGTTCATCTTTAACAAAAGTCTACTTTTTTTCACCAGGAGTATGTTTTCACTGGAATGACATTTGTGATAGGAGTATTTGTGTTTGCCGCAGTTGTTGGTAATGTTGGTGACGTCATCAGTAACATGAACGCCTCCAGACAGGATTTTCAGGCTCGGTAATTTTTCTTTTGTATATCAAAAAGACAATTCTTCCTCTTTAAACCTCTCGGTGATCATATAATGTCCTTATTTCATAAACTATCCAAATTCCATTCTATAGATTTTAATCATTTTCTCCATCTACTGTATATATGTTATTTTTTTCAAAATTTAAATTTTGTGCCATTAATTTTTCTGAAATTTAAAATGGATTTAATTTTTTTTAAATTTAGAATGGATCAGATAAAATTCTACATGAATCATCAGAAAGTGCCAGAAAATCTACAAAACAGGGTAAAGAGATGGGCGGAGTATTCCTGGAGCAGGTTAGCATTTCAGATGCATTTCCATATTCAAAATAACCAAGTGTTTAAATATTATAAACATAACACTGATGCTATAGTGTTGAAAGAAAAGTATACGCTAAAGACAAAAGTTTCTGTCAATGGGACTAATTCATGTACCACGTGATACCCGATAACATTTGTGCGGGACTACTGTTTCTATTAGTGATGGAATGACTCTAGCAGACAATATCCCGCAGTGACGTCATTTCAGCGGGAAGATTACATAGAGTTACGTTCCATCACCACTGGAGATACTAGTACCGCACAAACGTTATTCTTTATCACGTGATACATGAATTAGTCCCATTAGACTTCATTACTTGAGCTTCAATTCTATATAGATGTATATTTTCAAAAGAGAAAGTGGTATTGTATATGGCCAACTTTAAGTTCAAGTGTATAGCCATAACCGATAAATAATACATATGTAAACCTATTGTGAGGGCGAAGGCATTCATCAACAGTTTTACATGTTCAGTTAATCCGGGGGCAACACGACGGAATTAATATTCAGTGTTTTTATCACGTAAATGTCCCGGTCATTCACTCATTGTTTTAAATAAAATATTGAGTGGCTGACTGTTTCATTGGTGCTAAAACTAAATAGAATCTATGTGGTATTTATTAGTCATGAATTAAATGCACAAATATGTTTTATGCTATATATTTTTCTCTATCCCAGCGTATCCATCATTTTGTGCAGTTCACATTACCAGAATAATAGAGGCGCTTCGTGATCGGGTTCAACCCTAGTCGTTATGGCCTAGTCTCGGTCTACAAAACGTTTCTTAGTGTGATAGTTTATTACTTCGTTTGCAATGCGCTTTTAAGCAATGACTATGCGTTTCCGACATTTTGTTTATGCCACGCGCAAATTCCCGATGTGAGCAAAATTTTTACCATTAGTAGTACGGGTCCCCGGTTGTAGTAGGAATAAAAAATGAGAGCTTCTCTACATATATGAGGGCTTCGCCCTCTATTAAGACAAACCACTGTAAAAAGATTTTAGATTTTGACGAAATTAGAATTTAAATGGTGATATAAGTTCGAAATATTACTTTAGTATAAGATTTTTTCAGCTGTTATCAGTCGGAAATATTACTTAAGCATAAAATTATATGCTAGTGATATCAGTGCCAAATATTACTTTAGGTTAAGATTATCAGCTAGGTACTAGTACAGAGACGTGTAAAAAATCAGCATTGTAGAAATAAACCGAATTTTTATTTACAAACTTAGTGCAACTTTTTGTCATGAAATTATAAAAAAGATCTCAATTTCTCATAATGCGACATTTTACTTCCGAAAGGGACCGTTTCCAAAAGAACTTATTTAACTGTCACAATATAAAAATGTAAGATTTTATATGATAGCTTATGGTTACAGTTTTAGACTCTTTATCGGAGGCGTCGGTTTTCTTTACTAGGAATATTTAAAAGAGAAATTATATTCTCCAAGATAAAAAGTTAGACTTTAAATCGAGTTTTTTAAACATTAGTCATAATCTGTGAATGATCATTTGTTGTATTTGGTCCATTATATAGGTTTTTAGCATACCAATAGCTAAAAACGTGTCCATTTACGTGGTAATTTTAAAGGGACAGTACACAACAATGAAACCCCATTTCTTTTTCATAATAAAATCACTCGTCAACTCAGTGCCCCGAAAACATTGTCAAAATACATAAATATCGTGTAATTTACATCCTGACGTTATGAACGTATATTTATGTTTCTGTATTTTCTATATTTTACAGAACGAAAGCTATGGAGGTGTCGCATTTGCTTCAAATGCTTCCACACCGTCTGCGATCAGAAATAGCAATACAGGTTCATCTTGATACCCTTAAAAAGGTAAAATGTGGAATTTTCATTAAAAATGCTGTTTTGAATTAATTTTCTCTCACTCTATACCACTGTTTGATTTGAATGAACATTAAACTTTATTTATTAATAATCATAAAAACAGAGAAACATTACAAGATACAGCGAATGTATTCTTTCCAAAATATGATCTGTAGTCAGAGAGAATATCCAGCTGCACTGTACTTTTGTATTCGTGTACATGTTAAATAGTTTGTTCTCGGCCTCACGCCGTCAAAATATATATTACACAAAAATCCATATCTAAATACTGTATTCAAATCAAAACACGTTTCATAATAATTCATTTATATTTTCAAACTCGGTTTTTTTCGATGGCTACTGTAAAATAAAACAAATTTTGACACAGTTCTAATAATTGGATATCAAACAGATACCGAATTTCTAACAAATGATATATACATATCAAATCTGTCTGCAAACTTTTGTCATCTCTATGGGCACCAACTGTGCTCCATGTTTGCCCTGTGTTAACTGAAATTCTGAAATAAGTATTTATCTACAGGTATTATATTATAGTCGAAATATTATTTAAACATTATATATCACTATAACAAATACATGATTCATCATAGGTGAAGATTTTCGAAGAGTGTGAAGAAGGTCTTTTACGAGAACTGGTACTTAAATTAAAACCTCAGATTTTCTCACCTGGGGACTACATCTGTCATATTGGAGAAATAGGTAAATTAAATAGTCTCTTAATACATTTCTATACATTTCTGAATTACTGCCAACAGAATGATAAATATTTTTAAAAATGTGTTCACCAAAAAGTATAATTTTTTTATTTTTTCTACTTTTAATACTTCTACATGATGAACTTTAACAAATAAGAACTATACAAAGGCATAAAAAATCTTATATTCCTATATATTCGTGAAAATAAGCTCAGGTCCAGTGTGGTATTCATATACAAATAGTAAGGATGAGTCTATCAATTTGAAGTGAAAAAGTGTCAAACCTAGGTTTTTCAGGCAATTTTCACAAAATATATAGGAATTTAAAAATTGTTATGCCTGTATATCTCTTTTTTTTTATTGTATATCAATATAAGTAGTAAAAAAGAAAATTTGAAAAAGAAAACACAGCTAATGCCCCATTGATAACAAATTGAAACTAAATAGCGAGAGAAGAGAATGACCAATGGAGCCACAGTGACCGACTGGTTTGATCATTGTTCTTTAAATCATTATGACTCTCATATCTAATCAGTGCGGGTTCGAGTCCTGTTAGAGACAGTTGGCAGTGGTATATTATCCGGGTATATTGTACCCATGTTTTCTCTTCTGTCACTAATACAGTAAAACCATCAATAAAACCCACCTCTGTATTAAAGGCACCTGCCTATTAAGGCCATTCGAACATAATCTATATTAACTTTTTATGGTAAATTAATAATATAAAGGCCATCTGTATATAACGACTACTTTTGTCTGTTCCCCACGGTGGCTGTTATAGACACGACTGTATTTGCCACCACTGTATGACTGCAAAAATTAGTGTGTCATTAAACAATATTACAACGAACAAAACAAAAACGCCACAAAAATTTTCTGGTATTAGTATTTCTTGTTTATTTCATATGTCAATACCCTTTAATTTGTTTCAGGTAGAGAAATGTACATTATCAACCATGGTAAAGTAGAGGTGAGAGATATTTTCATCTTAATCGTACTATCCTTCTCGAAATAACACTAACAAAAAATCAAAATTTTGAAAGACGAATTATAAATACTTTGGTTAATAAAATTGACAGAGCACATTCCCCAATTTTGTTACATTATACTCTCTCCGCGAGGAAGAAACCTAACACTGTTCTGTGAAAATGACATGAAACTCTATCTATCTATCTGTCTATCTATCTATCTCACACACACTCTCACGCACACTCTTTCACACATACACTCCTCTATCTCTCACTATCGCTCTCTCTCTCTCTCTCTCTCTCTCTCTCTCTCTCTCTCTCTCTCTCTCTCTCTCTCTCTCTCTCTCTCTCTCTCTCTCGTTTTTGCTACGTTCCTTTCCATGTTGTATATTGCTGTCAGGAATATCCTGATACTTTCGTCGTCTAATGAGGTCAAAATTCTGATTTTCCAGTTGCAATTGTATTCATATTTCTTTCCAACTTTCTGTTTAGATTCTAGTGCCAAATGCTGAAACAGGTCACAGAACCGTCGTTAAAAGATTGGTTACCGGTCATTATTTCGGAGAAATAAGTCTTCTGAAGTTAGATGAAGGACAAAATAGGTAAAATCACTAATATAAACATTCAAACCGTATTATAAATGAAACATATTTTATCAGTATTTTTATATAAATCAGATTGTGTAAATCATTAAAGGATAATTTTCTCCTGTTAGTTTTACATTTTTCGTTTTGATCTAAATTATTGTATTTTGTTTCTTATCTGCTAGATACACGAATTCCAGTACTTTTTTCTCTATTTACACGATTAAAAACTTGTATGAAAATCATATCGATTTCATATGAACATATGAGTAAAACAGATCTATATGAATATCATATATTGAACATTTTATGATATCGGTATAGGTCAGAGGAATGACAATCAAAGCTTAGAACAATAAATGACAAGAAAATGACTCTTAAACATTGACAGTGTTTTGATAGGCATTAGCTTTTTTTTTTTAATTTCTCACTACTTAAATCAATTTACAGTAATAAAAACTGAGAGATATACACAGGCATAAAAATTCTTAAATTCCTATATATTTTTGTAAAAATTGCTTGAGAAACCCAGGTTTGGCACTTTTTCACTAACTCAATCTAACTATTTGTATATAAATACCACACTGGACTTAACCTTAAATTCACAAGGTATATAATAATTTAAGATTTTGTATGCCTATGTTTAGCTCTTATTTGTTATTGAACATCGAGTACAAGTAGTAAAAGTAAAGAAAATCGAAATGATTTTGTTTTGTTGCTAAACACAGCTAATGCCACTTTAAACATTGACAGTGTTTCGAGGGGCATTAGCTGTTAGTGGCTTTGTTGGTTTCTTTTGGTATTTTTTTTTTTTTTTTTAATTTATTTTATTTTATTTATTTTTTTTTTTTTTTGGATTTTGGGGGGGGGGGTTGGGGGTTAATTATTATTATTATTTTCACTACTTAGATGATTTACAATAACAAAAAAAGAGAAATAGACAGGCAAAAAAATCTTAAATTCCTATATATTTTGTGAAAATTGCTTGAGAAATCCAGGTTTGGCACGTTTTCAATTGCAATTCACTGATTAATTCATTCTTACTATTTGTATATGCATACCACACTGGACCTTACCTTATTTTCACAAAATATATAGGAATATAATATTTTTATGCCTGTGTATAGCTCTTATTTCTTATTATAAATCAAGTACAAGTAGTAAAAGTAGAATAAAATGAAATCATATTTTGGTAAACACAGCTAATGATCCGTTAATCATCATTATTCTTCGGACATCAAAATAAAAATTTTGAAATTGAATTATGCCTTATGTTACAGACGAACCGCCGATGTGAGAGCAGTAGGCTATTCCGAGTTACTTTGTCTATCAAGGAAGGATTTAATGGCGGTAAAATGTTTTATTTTCACAAAATTAAAATTACAGTATACTCAATACATATATTTCAAGCAGCATCTTTGAATTATAAAAATCATTTATGATAGTCACAATTATTATAACAGTAGAAACTACAACCTTGATGACTTGATTGATCTTATTCGGCATTTAATTAGTCCATAGACACTGCATCGCGCCAACAAAATTGGGTCAACTGTCGCCATTTCCCTATAGCTGTTATGTTAAATCAACCTTTTTTAAATACCTGCCACAGAATAGCGTTTGTTTCAATTCTTGTCAAAATTACATTTTTATAAAAAAAAGTCTGTTCATCTTCAACTGATGTAAGTTTTAAACCTTTTCGAAACATTATATCTGAGAAGCAACAGTTTTTCTTTGCAGTATGTACATTGTATTTTGTTGACACCACTTACTATGAACAAAGAAGAAAATGTCACTGTAAAGTTCACTTACAAATACTTACAAATAGTTTTCATGAAAAGAAACTGACATATTCGGAACTAATTTAGAAAGTGCAAAAATTTACAATTTTTCATTGAGTATAAGTTTTTGAAACGTTGATGCAGCATAGAGAGCTATGGGGAAATGATGTTGACTCACTTTTGGCATGATGCTGTGTAAGATTCGTCTGCGTTGATCTGTCCGTCTCTCAGTCCGTCTGGGTAGGTTTTGGGTATTTTTTTCTCATAATTATGACGTTAGAATGCTTATTGTTTTACAGATCTTTGCAGGACTGGCATAAATATAAAAACTAAATAAAAATTATTTTCCAAATTTTTACATTTTGCCATGTTTTGATTCTACATTTTTGGTCAATACACGGGGTTAAGTAAGGATTTGATTAAAATTTTAAAATTACAGATTGGGTATATACAATGAATTTTTTAGCTACTTATGCGGCTTTCAATGTTTTCCTTGTGATACTGTTACTGCGATAGTATATCTACTATAGTACAAAGGTAATACATTTCAGGCACTTGTTGAATACCCGGAAGCCAAACAGATCCTTGAGAAGATTGCACGTGAAAGGTAGACTATTTTGAAAGGAAATATATACACTGTATGTCAGTCCTTATAAGTTCAAGGAAATAAGTTCTATCATGCAATATACTTTTCTGTCCTCATTTTCTAAATAAAGGTGAACAAAGATATCCTAAATAACGGTTCAACATGTCATATCAATTACATTATTTGTAAGACCCTGAAATATTTTTGATACTCTTTTAATGGTATCCATGAAAGAATAAATGCCACATTCAGCTAAGAAAATACTTTTTGAGTAATGGTAAAAGTGCATGGCACAGACTTCAAAGTTACCATTTCAAAGACTGTTATGTGTCAACATTTTATTTTCCGACCTTTAATTGCGGCGAGTGTGGCATGCTAACAGGGGACGCACAATCAGACCGGACACCTGGTGCCATACCGTTTCGGATTTGCAATTTTTATTCATATGGAATACGTTTTATATTCAAATTGTCATATTCTAAGGGACTAGGGAGTTTTGATTATCCAGTGGCACTTCTTTATTTTTACTTTTGCCCTTGCGTTTGGTGACATGAGTTAAACATAATTCCATCCACTTAAAACAATATAAATAACCCCCAAAAAGGGGCTATAACTCCAACTTTTTTCTGCACGGGTTGTAAGTAGTTCATTTAAGGATAACACAAAACGTAGTAATATCTTAAGTTTCGGACACCTGGTCCCATCTCATTTTTGGATTCGCAATTGTTCTTCATGTTGAGACCTTTATCATATCCAGTTTGTCGAATTCTAATGGACTTGGTGTTTCGTATATCCATTGGAGCTTTTTCATTTATACTTAGTAATCACATTCATTTTGTGATAGAAAAATTATAACTCTGCATACCTTTAATACCTTATTTCTGAATTTCGACTCTTTGTAGAGAGCCCCAAAGTCCCTGTATTAGATACCTAAGTGTCGTAAGTGACATACTTACCGAATAATGTGCTCTTTTCATTATATAGGATCAATGAAACAAATACAGTAATACACACAAATGAAAACGAGGGAACACAAGCTGCCAAGGAGAAGAAACCAAATCTAAATAATGTCAAGAAAAGGAAGGATTGGTTTATTGACGTCATAAAATCCGATGGTTTTCAGAAATTGATGTCTAACAGAGGTAAATCTACGGGCAAATATACACTTCAATACTATAAGTAATTAGAATGGGTCTTTAAGAAATGGAGTTTTTCAAACACTGTTTTGCGATTGATTGCAATTGAACTTTAGGGAACGATTTGCAAATACGTATCCAAATGAAAATTAAAGTTTACATTTAGAAATATTAAAAATTAAAGATATATTTTGATGATGATGATGATGATGATGATGATGATGATGAAATCGTTTTAGGGACAGAGATCTCAGAGTTACAGAAGGTAATGGATGAACTGAAGAAAATGAAATCCGAGGTGCGTAATACTCTACAAGATATACATCTCTGCACACCAAACTATCTGTTGATCATCTTACTTATATCATGAGAGATTACAAAATTAAACCATGTACATGATCTTTATAAGATATATTATACAACCCCATTAATAAAACACAGTCAGGGGTTGGTTGAGATCCGTCACTTCATGTCTCCCTCGCGTGCGTCATGTCTCCCTCGCGTGCATCATGTCTCCCTCATGCAAAAACCATTGCAGATTATTTGACAGTCTTTGTTGATTCTGTATTTTGGTATAATAAACAATTTATTGCCCTGGTTGTAGGGTGACGTGGCAATAAATGTATAATGTATAAGATGACAATAATTAGTATAATCTTTTGAGTATTTCTACCTCTGTGTAATCACTTTTAAAAACTAACATCTTTTTACAGTGGATACTATTAGACGGTTTTGACAATAAATTTAGGTTGAATATATAGCCTTGTCTCATACCACTTGTTTGTTTTAGAACTGTACATCTGTTGAAAAGCCGATCTCTACTAATTAAGTCTCAATGACAGTGGCGATTGTCTTGAGCATTTATTGTTGGATTTTTTATCCTAACAATTTTGGTATCACGATTAGGCCAGGATGAGGCCAGTTTATTTGTGGAAGGCCATTAGTTTCTTCCCCGGTACATTGTAGTCGGGTTCTTTCCTCCTCTGTAAAAAAAATGACCGCTAGCATATAACTGGAAAATATTTTAGTGTGGCGTTAAATACAGTAACTGTTCAAAATTCAAGTTCTAAAACATAACTACAAGAATGAAATGTCTATCTTAAACAATATAGTGTAACCAACATACGAACACATCCGGGTTCTGTCAAAAATAAGGGATGTGTAAAGGTGAACAAATTTGCCTCACTCTAATTCCTTTACTATTTTATGTCGAAAACGTGCCATCACGTCATAATTTTATTTATTTACATATAAAAAGTAAAGAAAAAAATGTTTTTAAAATTTAAAATTACAAATGTAATTGTAATAATGCTTGTTTTCAACTTTATATTTTTATAATCGATAATTTAATCGTTTCCAGAAAATCAATGCAAATTAAACATTACATATTTCAGTTCCACCACGCACTCTCAAATACAGAAAAGGTTGGTGTAGTTTTTATTTCGTTTTATTTCAATATACTGTTTAGATAAATAATTTACTTTCAAAGTGATTATACAATTTAAATGATATCTATGTATTGCATGTACACTGAATAAATTATCAAAAAAAACTTATAAAGAGAATCGCATATTTCTATCGCTGTACTTCACAGCACAATCATAAATCCAAGTTGATCACGAATTTTTTTTTTTTTTTTTTTGGGCAAAATATCTGACATAAGTGACCAGATGGGGTGCATACCATACATACAAACTACAGGATTTACCTACATAAACATTTGTCTTCACCTGTAGCCAATTTCTTACACAGAGTTGTCGGCCTTGCAATCACCAACAATCTCTGTCAACATCTCGATTTTACAAGATTCTTGTAAAATATATGACAGTACATTGTACCATAGATTTTGCTCTCTATATGCTGTTTGCCTTTTTTGCAAGTATCTTTAGTTTTGACATAGAATAAAATACTATATGAGCCGAAAATACTTTTGCAAAATGGCTATAAATATAGGGACTATATTTTTGTGAAAAGTATCCCTATTCTGAGTAATTTGGTTTTCACATTCATTCTGTTGGTTACATGATCACGTGTTTTGGGACTGCTTTTTAGACAGAGGTGACTGAGATTGATCGAGAGTGCATGGACCGAAACTCTGTGTAAGAGATTGCATTAAAGCTATATTTACTTAAACGTTTACTCATTTCAGAAAATTTCCGGGATGTTAAACAACAATAAACTAACAAACAAACAGAAAATGTCCTCAAATTTAGCATATGTAAAAAAAAAGGCTAGTTTGTTTAGACAGCAAAACTGAAGTGAATATTTGCCATGGTGATTTGTTACGTGTAATGGTGTCCAAATTAACATTTGTGTAACAGATACCAGATAACAGATAACATTTTTAAATTGAAAGCGAAATTTTCCAGCTAGATGAGTGAGGTAAATTCAAGATGGGGTGAATATGTTTTCTGTTGCAAATGGGCGAAAATTTTCAGGTATACATTAACTGTATTGGGGGGTATTTTTTCTGAATTTCTATTTCATTTTATATAAAGACTTCGTTTTGACGATATGTTTGTATGGCTTCATTGATAAAATAACTAAATTGTCTTTAAAGGACAACGTTTTAACATATTTTTACATTGTACATCTTTTCAGCTGCGGTCCTTGGAAAGAAAGCTCTCAAATCGTGAAAATGAATTACAAAACGCACAACACAAAATCGCACAACTAGAAGAGAATTTGAGATTGATGCAGTGCAATTCAGATTCTTCCCGAAAATGGCAGCAAAACGAACAATGCATTTATAGTCCAACCAATACAAACTTCAAATATTCTCATTCAAACGGGACTCTGACAAACACGCCCACTTCCTGTGAGCGGATTTGTCAACCCAGACGACCGATAGGTACACCTAAATTTAAATATAGTGAAAGAAGTTTAAAAAATTGTAAAAAGTGTTCTTCGGAAAGTTGTTTACATTCAGATGTAAACCACAAAAATAAACATCCAACAAATGAAATTAATCATTCCGTTCAAAAACTATCTAGAAACTCAAGGACTTCTTCAAAGTGTGTAACAGACATAAACACATCCAGTAAAGGCAGGATCACTGACTGTCTAAATTCCAAGATTGAACCATCAAAAGTATCAAAAAGAACTGTGCCATTTCATAGAAGTGCATCGGATACAAGGCATTCGGAATCCATTGACATTGCTAGAAATAGCAGCGGATACTCGAGTGACACAGAAACCATGGCGACACTTCTGCGTGCAAAAGCACTATTGGGAAGCCATGATAATAATGCAATACTGCAACTCGGAGATAACAGCGTATTTGAGACTGACGAAAGTTCGTCTAATGA
The DNA here is from genome assembly GCA_030159075.1 of Atrina japonica. Taxonomy (NCBI): domain Eukaryota; kingdom Metazoa; phylum Mollusca; class Bivalvia; order Pterioida; family Pinnidae; genus Atrina; species Atrina japonica. The sequence goes on from BROG01000274.1 coordinate 117,068, forward strand.
AAGTAACTATGTTGGGGACAGTGACACGGACGAAAGTAAATGGAAGCAAGTGACAGACACCATGTTGAAATTGTCGTCTGCTTTAATGAGTTCATCTAGTCAACAAATTGACAATTCGAATTCACCCCAAAAAAACATACAATCTGCGCACAATACAATGGTAAAAGAAACGGTTGTGTAGATTTCTTGATTAAAGAACTGAATTACCTCTATCTTTTAACAGCTGGAAGAAAATCAATTTAGAAAACTAGCATTTATCATCAAACACATTTAAATCTAAGTCAAATCGTGAAATAAAAAGGATTTTGAATATTTTCTCAATTTTTTGTCTTTACATAATTAACCATCCATTGTGTAGGTCAGGAATCGTACAATCCCTTAATGTTATCCTTTACACTATGGGGTGCCCATTTTGATTTTGATTTGATTTTTTGTTTTACGCCATACTCAACAATCTTCCAGTCATATGATGGCGTCCAGTTTTTATAGGTGGAGGAGAACCCCCGGTTACCCGGGTAAAGACCACCGACTTTCCGCAAGAAAACTGGCAAACTTTCCCACTTAATTTGAAATGACCCAAGCGGGATTCGAACCAGAGGTGATTGGGTGCCCAAAGAGGGATACAGAGCAGACCTGTGAGTGATCAGGTTCATTATTATATGTAACATCAAAATGTTCAAAGTTTCAGTAAAATGGTGTTACAAATAACGACATTTTGTTAAAGTTGAAAAAAATGTCCTCCAAAATCATACTATAACAAATTATCAATAATCGATTACAAAAGAGTGTTCAATAGACAGCAAACACATTAGGACCTACGCGAGTATGGTTTATGAGAACATTATGACGCAGGTTGTTACAACACTAAAAGGAAAATCATATGCTTTTATTGCCAATGATTCATGTAATTACAGCCTTGACCTGAATGTTTCTACTGCACAATTTTGCATGTACACATTTTTATTTCATAAACTAGCAATTGTATTAATGAAAATGCTTTACGACAAACTCGACAATCAATCCTGTCACATGAAATACTTCCAGACATTCTGCGGTTTCTACATAATTGTATTACAAGCTGAGGGTGTCCACTTCATTCAGTTTTCCATATATACAATCGTACCAAAGTATACATCACGGAGATAAATTTTTACTTGAGAAAAATCAACTATTTTTTAAATACTACCCTTTAGTAGATAAAACTATTGACTAAGTGACCATCAGATCATTAAATCTGTATCATCATTCTTGGTTACTGAAGAACAGTAGATGAAAATGTCAGTATATGTACTGCAGTACATGCATGCAATTCGTATTCAAACAATCAGTGTATAGTTTATCCCAGCGAACTAGAAGTTAGCGGTATCCTTTCATTTGACATTTAGATATATCGACGATGTTTTGTCAATTAATAATGACAATTTTCATACATATATGTCAATGCGATATATCCCAGTGAATTAGAAATTAAAGATACAACAGAATCAAGCACACACGCTTCATACTTAGACATTTTACTTACTATAGACACGGACGGGAATTAACAACTATACTTTACAACAACCGCTACAATTTCGGCTTTCCCATAAAAAATTTTCCACATTTCAGTAGTAATATCCCACAATCACCCCCATATGGAGTTTATATTTCACAAATGATCTGATATGCCAGGACATGTTCAACATATGAACATTTCATATATAGAGGTAAACTACTCACTCATTCTTTACCAGATTTGTACCTATATCCTATACATCCAAATGATTTTTACTTTGGTATCAGAGATTTTTTATATATTTATCTAACTGAGAGTACTAGATATAGTAATGTATTTAGAACAGAAATTTAATTTAACATATCGTACAAATTTTTGTTCTTCTCATATGAACCTAAGGATCTTTATACCCACCAACCATCCCTACCCTTCAAAATCGAAGATGGGTGAATATTGTTGTTGATCTGTCTGTATACAACTTCAATATTTGAGCAGTATGTAGTTTCCTTAAATTTTAATCAAATTTGGAATACTGACTTGTTTTCAATGACATATCGGACTCAGTTGAGTTCAATAATGGCCGATACTTCTGAATATATTTGCGAGTGTTATGGGAAATCATCAAAATTGGAAATCTTAGTATTTAAATCAATTTTGTTTTCTTTTATTGTGTATAAAGTTTGGAATAATTTGTCAACATGTCTCTTCAAATAAGCAATTTTAGGGTTGCCCTCAAGGGATATCAGTAATGTAGTTAAACTCTGAGAAAGCTACTATGATATTTTACTCTTAGCTTAACAGGGATTTCCCACCCTATCATACAGTGCTGAAATAAGGCCCCATTCCCAATGGAAAAAAACAATGGATTTTTTCCCAATTTGCAGCTGAAATTTTCCAATTGAAGTCAAATGACAATGAACTTGAAGAGTCTTGTATTTTCACAGTTTTATGTAGATCTAGATTTCCCAATTTCAGTCAAATGTTGCTAAAATTCACATTTCAAAAAGTCCAGGCCCCATCCCCAAAAGAGTGTGGTAAATCCCTGAGCAACCATTTTGCCTTTGTATTGGATCCTCTGACATGACATATTTTTTCTGCACTTTCTGGTTCAATAACTGTAAGGTGACCAAAAAATTAGGGCCTCCTGCTTAGCTTGTTTGTTTATTGTTGTTTAACGTCCCACTCAAGAATATTTCACTCATATGGAGACGTCACCAAATGCCAGTGAAGGGCTTCAAATTTTGGCCTATGCTCGGCACTTACGGCCATTGAGCAGTGAGGGTTCTTTAACGTGCCCACACCTACTGTGACATGGGACCTCCAGTTTTTACTGTCTCATCCGAAAGACAGGAAACCAGCCTGTCGCCGGCGGGACTCGAACTCACGATCAAGAGTCGAGCGTGATACCGACTGAGCCAGGCCGGCTCTCCTGTTTAGCACATTTATTCCTAATGACAAGACCTAGTTAGTGATGACCTTTGACCTTGACCTATATAGACATTTGATGTAACCGCACTTAAAAATGTTTGTATGTCTATAATGCATACTTTGCCTGCTTCCTTGAGTGGCCTTTATAGACAATGCATATACATGCATGTATAATGCTTTCCATTTCTTTGATAAAAGCTTCAGCATTGTTAGCATAATAATTCATTTACAGAAATGTGTATACATGACATTAATTTGGTATCTTCATTTATTTTATTTTATTTTCATGGTGCTTTAAGCCATATACACAATTTTTTCAGTCATATGGTGGCAGCCAGTTTTTAATGGCAGGGGTGAGAACCTGGTTCCAATGTACCGGTACCTAGGAAGAGATCACCGAACTTCCTTAAGTAAACTTGCCAAATTTCTCACAAAATCAGCTTACAAGTAGGTTCCAGTGGGAATCTGTGCTAACTTAGGGTGAGAAACGTCATGGTTTAAAATATGATGCTCTAAAAACTCAGTCATTGAGGCTCTATTTCTTGTGATAACTAATTATATTGAAAATTCCTTGCACCAACATTTTTGAAAATTCCATATGTGCATATTTAAGGAACTGCAAACCAAAGCATCATTTGGTATTTTTTCCAACCCTTTTTTCTGTTTAAGCCACCAAAAGAAAAAAAATATAATATTTCAAGGCTCTGTTAATATATTTAATATATGTGTTTTGACACTATAAACATCAATAAAAGCAAAGACCATTAAAGGGAGACAAATCCATACGAGAGAAACTTCAAAGATTTTCTTCCTTTGACAGTGTTTGATGGCTGAGTGAATGGCCACATGAAAAGGACTTATTTCACAAAAGGAATCCATTCAAAACTTTGAACAAAAAACAGCATGTAATTATTAATACAGTCCATCAAAATATGTATTTGTACTTATAGTTAGATTTAGCAAAGAGTCTGTCCACTGTGTACAAAAGCTTCAAACTTGGTTCTGTACATTCTGATCTTTGGTTCATGTATGTAAACATTTTTAACTCATCAACCCCTGAAGTCACATTTGGACCAGTCCACTTCAAAGAATGGTCAAGTCCACTATCAGAATTTAGGGGTGTATGATTTTGAATCAAAATATTTATAATAACTTTACATGCAATATTAACTTGTCCCTTCCTGAATTATGACAGTAGACCATACTATTTATTAATTTGGGTGAGTCTAAATGTGATCACAGGGGTTGGTGAGTTAAACCAATCATAAATGTTATAAATCAGTGTTTGTTCATCATTTATGTTGCTCCTTCTTTGTCCAGTAAAACTGATCGAATTCCAACTTTCTGCAATTCTTCTACCAATTCACCATTTTTGTGCATTTCTAACAACAGATCACATCCTCCAATAAATTCACCGTTCATATAAATTTGAGGAATCGTTGGCCAGTTGCTGTAATCTTTGATTCCTGTAAAAGAAATGAAACAAATGATTTATTTACAATAGGGTGAAGCATTTGTAGTAGTTGAGGGTGAAGGTCACTCTATTCTCATTACATACAGGTACCCTACAGTATCATGCCAAAAGTGAGTCAACTAAAATCATTTCCCCATAGCTTTAAAATATTTGACCTGGCTTACATGTATGTACTCAATGAAATCTTGTAAACTTTTGCTAAAATCTTGTAAACTTTTGCTAAAATCTTGTGAACTTTTGTGTTGAAGTCTATGGACTACAGTGACACTTGTATATAAAGACCCTTTTACCGACACAACAACATCAGTCTTTCATGTCATTACAGGGAGGTGGTCTTTCTATAGAGGTTTATTTCTACACGAACGGTACTATTGGGGACAGCAAAAAAGTCATTGTGACCAGGTGGTCTTTATACATTTTGTACACAGGTGGTCACTAAAGCAAGTTTTACTGTATCTTTCTTTCTAAACTGGTTTGGAAAATGTCGGTTTCTTTGATTGAAAACTGCAATCTTTGTATGTCACAAGCAAAATTTACAGCATCATTTTCCCCTTCTTGGTTCATAGTAAAGGGGTGTCAACAAAATACTTGCAGCAAAGAAAAATTGTTAAAAGGAATTTAAAAACTAATATCAGATGATGACAAATAAACTGTTTTTTTATAAATATGTGAATTTTGACAAGAACTGATGCAAGCATTACTCTGTGTCAGGTACATGTATTTGAAAAACTTTTATTTAAAACATGTAGATAGCTACAGAAAAATGGCAATAGCTGACTCTTTTTTGGCACGTGCTATACTAGCTCAGTAAAAAAAATCTGGAACTTTTGTGAGGCATACAAACTCACTTAACTGTATAATAAAAAAATGCACATTGTAGAAACTACACGAACATCAACTTGACACTTGACCAGTCATATTTCACATGAACATATTCAAATCAAAAAGTTTGAAAACTTTTTTCTGGTCATTTTTTTCTTGGAATTTGTTATTTGGGCCTATTATTTCATCTAATGCAATGGAACATTAACAGGTCAAAAACAACACGAAAAACTGTTGATGAATGCTTTCGCCTCCTCCATAGGTACATGTAGTACTTAACTCATTAACCACTGAAGTCACTTTTTGAAACCAAAATCAAACTGCCAAAAGCTCACAAAATTATCATGGTTCCCTGTTTAGGGCCAGTGATTTTCCTTTTCAGATATGCTTCAATTCTGTTTTCAGTTTTGGTAAATTACGTTTTTTTTCTGTTTTCATAAGAAAAAAAAATAAAAGCATACTTCAGATGAAAAATATTTAACAATACAGACTCCTAATCATATTTTCAATAGTCCGCCAGACAAATTTAATGATAGATTTAAATAGGGAGGTAAATAAAAGATATACATGTATATGCAACACACTGTATGTGTTTATGTTTTTCTAATTTTAAAACATTTGATGAGTAACTTGTAAGTTCTGTAGACCTATACTCATATACGAGTAGGTAACAAGTTTTGTTGCAAATTGTAATTTCTAATTACTAATTTTTGCTTAAATCTATCACCTGACTCAGTGTTCAATCTAGGCCGCGCCATTGACGCCCGCTGAAATCAGACATGGCGCAATTAAAATTCAATGATGGGCCACTGGGGCGCAATGCTAATCTTTCCAGTGATAACTTTATTTCAATAAAATATCCGCGTATAAGCTGAAATAATACCTTGAAATGTAACATCGTGGATAGTCTAACGCGAATAATTCAAGCTAGGTTAATGCAGTGATCAAAGTGAACGGAATATAACGACTGAATTATTCGGATTATGGATAGTCTTGAGCAAACTACATAGCCGGAAGTAACTGCCTGGTGTTATTAGTTAAAACGTGGCTTCAGTGTCAGAGTCTGACAAACGCTTAAGGTCTGCTATATGCTATCAAGTGTATTATGTGCGTCCATGTGCAGATGATGTTTTTCTCTCTGTCAAAATTTAAAAACATAAAGAGAATATCAGACTTTTTCTCAGTCACCCAGAGTTCTAAAAAAAACTCGAAATGATATTCAAAACAACCCAAGCTCGTCATCAAGTGAAAAAAAAAACAGCAGAAAAATCAGAATCTGTCTCTGAGAATCAGAAACGAGAAAGTTTCAAAATCAGTGGTTACACGACGAACGTTTTAAAAACTGGTTGACTTATGATGACAAATCTTGTACCATGAACTGTAGTGGCTGACTTCATCTTCAAAGAAGCTTTATCGGTGTGGCAAAAAGTTAAGCATAGAAGAGTCTTTGATCATTGAATTGTATATTGGTGAACAATGTACATTGACAATTATGATGGTTACAGTAAACTCTAAACTCATCACAACTGGTCAGTTTTTCTTTATATGTTATGGCCCCTTCTTTTTGAAAATGGCCCCCTGATTTTAATAGCATGGGCTCGTCTGGCCCCCTTGTTCATGGTCCTAGATTGAACACTGCTGACTTAGAACAAGCCTGTGTTGTTTTATTTGGTGTTTTTACTTTAAATAAACTTATAAAGTAGATCTACATCATACATGTACATGTATTTAATTTATTGTATCAACACTAGCGTAATCTATACTGTGCTGACAGAATTTGCAAAATTTATCTTCGCCATCCTCATTAAAATCCCATAGAAACTTATCAATCCTATGCTGATGTATTCATTTTTTAAATGGGAGAGCAAGTCTCTTCTTTTTTACATACGTGTGCCGTTAGCCATCATAGCTCGCTGTCAAAAATGTCAAGGTACAATGTATGAACACGTTTGTGTTGGTAACAAAAACCGGCTGTCAATCAAGCGCTATGTCGTAAAAAGTTAGGATGGATTGTAAACTGTGAAATTTTACTATGATAAATTATAAAAATTGGTAAATATATTACGAAATCGAACTAAATATTATGAAAACCTAATTCAATATATCAAATTAAAGCTATTTTTGTTTTAGAAGAATACCGATGTCAGTTAGTTCTGATGTTACAACACTGGAAATGATTTCCCTTATCTTTCGAAGTAAATGTCAGATTACAGTGTATCTGGCTAATACATGTAGATCTACAGGATAAAATATTAATTTATGTAAAATTAAGTGATGAAATATTGTAAATAAACAAAGTAAATGAGGTTTATTACACACGGAAAAGGCACACTAGTTCACACTTTATTAAATTCTACCTCATGTTGGAATTTTTAAAGATTTTTCAAGAATGCAAATTCCATTTCAGATTGCCGATTCCGCGATTCTGTCCGCGATCGTGGAAAATCACTGGCCCTACCTGTTAGTGTTATATGCCTTCTTGTATAACTTTAATTTTATTCACAAAAACTGAAGTCCTACTAAAATTGGTTTTTCGAAATAATGATCCAGATCAGTTGTCAGAGAAATGGGCTGTCGGAGAAATGGGCGGTCAATGAAATAGGCCGTAGGAACAATGGCCCGATCCCAACAAGACAGATGGTCTCTCTTAAAATGGATTATTTAAAGACTTATTGAAAGCAAATGGACTCCAAAATCAGGTGGTCTTTTACGACAGTAGTCTCTCAAGACATGTTCAACTATATAAAGTGAACAGTAACCACAGGCATTTGTTTCTATCGATAATTGCGTATTATCCCTACACAATACGCAATTCTCGACCCCCCCCCCCCCACCAATTGATAGTTCTAAACGAATTTCTGTGGAAACGCTGGGTAACATCGGAGAATTTTATAAAATTCTCCGATGTTACCCAGCGTTTCCACAGAAATTGGTCATTTCTGTTCTAAACAATTACCTGCGATTGTGACATTGACCTTTTCCTGGTTCCGGTAAAAGGTTATGTAAGGAAATTATTTATGGACCCCACCCTTCTGATAGGACAGCATGTGCTCAAATTACCTTGTCTGAGACTTTCATCGTCCAAAACATTATGTGACTCAAAATCATTGACCCCATGGAAATTCAGAATTTGCACAACACCATTGCTAAATCCGCATCGAGGTGCACTTGGCGTTCCTTTCATGAAAACAACAACTTTCTTGTCTTTAACAAGATTGTCAATATACCCTTTGCTTCCAGTGTCAGATGAATACCTAGCTGCTAGAAGTCTGCAAAACGTAAGACTCTTGTTGGGAGCCAAGGTCTTTCGCAACAGCGTCAACATGATGAAAGTTCTCTAAACCGTGATTTTTTTTAATTTACAAGAAGTATTCTGTTTCCGGTTGGTAGGTACGGGACAAAGAATTTGTGTATCACGAGCGCGAATGTTTATTTCTTATTTTTCATTTATTTACTTTTTTTACACCTTTCAAAAAAAGTGCAATTCACACAATTCTCGGTGGCGGATGATTAATTAATTTTTTCTTTCGGTAACCGCAATCAATTTTCTTTTTGTATCATTAATATTTTAATTAGCTGAATTTTCCTTTGCTGATTAAATCTAAAACTCAGATTATTCAATTATATAGATATCAGATAATTTATAGAATTTTTCCCGGCCAAGCAAAGATCAAAATCTTTAGAAGCACCGACAATGCATATTTATTTAACTTTGATTAATTTGCTGAGTATTTAACTAATTAAGACTTAGAATGATTTACCAACATAATTTTAAGGGTTTGAAAATTAAATAGATTTTATAGTACATAAATTGTTACACTCAAAATATGTGAACCTGACTCTTATAAGTTTGAATAAAATAAGTGAGAAAGTATCTGATGAGACTGTCTGTGGTGGGGCGCGAGGGCGGGCGGGTAGGTGGAGGGGGGCTGGGGGACTTCGGGTGGTAGCGTGGGGGGGACTGGGGCGGGGGGGGGGGGGGGGCGGTGGGTGGGGAGCGGGCGGGGGGGAGGTGGGGGGACTGCGGGAGTGGGTGAGGTGGGGGGGTGGGGGGTGTGAGCGGGCGAGGGGGGGGCGGGTGTGGGGCCAGGGGGGGGTGGGTGAGGGGTTTTGGGGGTCGGGCGCTGGAGTTCCGGGTGGGGGGGGGGATGGCGGCAGGGGGGGTGGGGGGGGGGACGGGATAGAGTGGGGGTGGGGGGTGGGAGGGTGGTGGGGGGTGGGAGTCTAGCGATGGGGGCCGTGGTAGGGGTGGTGGGGGGTAGAGTGGGGGGGTGGGTGGGAGGGAGGTAGGGTGGGGGGGATGTGGGTGTAGGGAGGGGTTAGGATGAGAGATGTGGGGGGAGTGGTGTGCAGCGGGGGGTAGGTGGGTGCTGTGGAGGAGGGGAGGTGGGGGTGCGGGGTGGGGGGATGGCGGAGTTGGGGAGGGTCTGGGCGTCGGGGGGAAGGGCGGGATCGGCGGGAATGTGTAGTGGATGGCGAAGACGATGGGGGGGGCGGGGGTTGTGTGGGGGGGGGGGGGGGGAGGGGGAGGGGGGGGGGCGGGGTGGGGGGCGCGGGTGTGGGTGGGGTGGCATAGAGGGGGGAAGGGGGTGGTGAGTGGGGGCAGGGGGGTGGAGGTGGTCGGCTGAGGGGTGGGGGTAGAGGGGGGCCGAAAGCATGGGGGCAAAGGGCGGGACGTGGGGGGGTAGGGGGGGTGGCAGAGGGGCGGGGACGGGGAGGGCGGCGGCGGTTGTTGTCGAGTGGGGGAATATGGGGTGGTGTTGGGGGGGCGGGTGAGGGGGGGGTTGGGTGAGGGGGGGCGGGGGGGGGGGTGGGAGTTGAGGGGGCGCGGGGGAGTCGTCGTTGAGCTGGGTGGAGGGGGGGTGGGGGGGGAGAGGGGGAGTGGGATGGGATGGGGGAGGAGGGGGGGGCGGCGGGGGGGTGTGGGTAGTGGGTCTAGGGGTAGTGTGGGGTTGTGTTGGGGAGCGGGATAGGGGGGGGGCACTGGCGAGGTTGGGGGGGGTCGGGCGGGGGGGTGGAGAGAACGTGATGGGGGCCGCCGGACATTGCTATTGTGCATATAGCGGGTGGTAGCTCCGATCACGTGGCTGAGGGTGTGTAAGAGAGGGAGGGGGAGGGACGGAGAGAGGTGGGGGGTGGGGGTGGGGGGGGCAGGGGGGTGTGGGGGGGGGTGGGGGGGGGCGGGGTGGGGCGTGGCGGGAGGAGGGCGGAGGGCAAAGGCGGTGGAGCGAGGGGTGGAGGGGGGGGAGGAGGGACAAAGCGTGGTGTGTTGGTGGGGTGTGGGAGGGGGGGGGCGGGGAGGGGGTGGGGGGGGGCGGGTTGGGGCGTGGTGTACGAGTGGAGAGGGGAGGGGCGAGGGGGGGGAGGGTGGGGTGGGGGGGGGTGTCGGCGGGGGGGGGCTGTGGGGGAGGGGGCGCGGGTGGGTGTGGTGCGGGGGGGACGGGGGTGGGTTGGGGTGGGGCGGGTGGGTGCCGGGGGGGGGGGGGAGTTGGGGGGGTGATGAAACGGGGAGGGGGGGGGGCGCTGAGTCGGGGGGTGGGGAGGGTGGGGCGGGTGTGGGGTGGGGGCGGGGGGGGGGTGGGGTCGGAGGGAAGGAGGAGGGGCGCTGGTTTGGGGTGTATGGGCGGGTAAGGGGGAGTGTGGGTGGGTGGGGGGGGGGTGCGGGTTGGGGGGCTCAGGCGGGGCCGGGGGTGGGGTGGGGGGTGGGGGGGAGGGGGGGGGCGGTCGGGGGGGGGAGTGCGGGAAGGAGGGGGGAGGGGGGAGGGGGGGGTGGGGGGTGGGGGGGGTGGGGGGGGGCGGGGAGGGGCGGGGGGGGCGGGGCGGGGGGGGGCGTGGGGGGCGGAGCGGGTGGGAGGGTGGGGGGGGGGGGTGGGTGAGGGGGGTGCATGGGGAAGGTGGGGGGGCTCGGGCTAGGTGGGTGGGGTGGGGTGGGTGTGGCGGGTTGGGGGGGGGCCGGAGGGCGGGGGGGGCGTGGTGGTAGTGTAGGCTAGCGGGCGGGGGGATGGGGGCGGGGGGGGGGGGGACGTTGGGACGGATTGTCACAAAGGATGAGGGGGGTGATTGGGGATGGGCGCGGGTTGGAGGAGGAGGGGAGGGCGCGGGAGGAGTTAGGGTGGGGGAGGTTGTGGGGGTGGGTGGTTTAGGGTGCGGGGGAGGTAGGGGTTCTGGGGGGGGGTGGCGCGGGGCGGGGAGCCGGGGGGGGATCGGAGGGGGTGAGGGTTGGGGGGGGGGGGGGGGGGGTGCGGTGTGGAAACTGGGGGGGTGTTGGAAAGTGGTGGAGTGGGGGGGGGAGGGGGGCAGGTCGGGGGGTTGGGGGGGGTTGTGGGCGGGGTGCGGGTGCGTGGGGCGGGTGGGGTTGGCGAGGATGGGGGGTGTGGGGTGGAGGGAGGGCCCAGGTGGTGGGGGGGGTTGTGGTGGGCGCGGGGGGGGGGGGAGAGATGAGTGATGGGGGGGGGGGGGGAAGGGGTGGGGGGCGGGGGGGGGGGTGGGGTGTGTGGGGGCCGGGGAGATAGGGGGGGGGGGAGGGAGGGGGGCGGGTGGGCGGGTAGAGGCGGTAGGGGTGGGGTGGTGAGTGGGGGGGAGGGGGTGTAGGGGGGACATTGGGGGTGGGGGTCGTGTGGGGGTGGGGTGCGTTCGGGGGGGGGGGTGGGGGGGGTGGGGAAGGTGCGGGCTGGTGGTGGGGCGGAGGGAGGGTGGGGGGTAGGGGGTGATGGTGGGGGGGGTGAGACGGGGAGGGGGGGGGGCGTGGGGGGGGGGGGGAGTACGGGTGCGGGAGGGGTGGGGGGTTGAGGCAGTATATGGGGGGCGCGGGGGGTAGGGGGGGGGGGGGGTGGGGAGGAGGGGTCGGGGGGGGCGGGGGGGGTGTGGTGGCGCGGGGGGATGTCGTGGCGGTGGGGTAGGGGGTGTTGAGGGGGGGTGGACTGCCGGTGTGGAGGGGGTGGGAGGGGGGGGAGAGGGGGGATGGGGGGGATAGTGGGGAAGGGTGGAGACCGGGGGCGGAGGGCGGGGGTGTTTGAGGGGTGGGGCGCGGGCGGGGGCGGGCCAAGGTTGGGGGGGGGGGGGGGGGGCGGCAGGGGGTGGGGGAGGGGGGGGGGGGGGCCAATGGGGGGGGGCGGGTGAGCGGGTGTGTGGGGGGGGGGGGGGGGGGAGGAGGGGGGGAGTGGGGGGGGGGGGGGGCGGGGGGGGTGGAGTGCGGGGGGGGTTGTGTATGAGGGCCGGGGGGCGGGTTGGGTGGGTGAGGGGGGGTGTGTAAGGTGGAGGCGGGTGCGGGGTTTGTGGACGGGCGGGGGAGGGGGGGGGTAGGGGCGGGGGGGGGGGGGGGGCAGGGGCGCGGGATGGAGGGGTGGGGTGCGTGGGGGTGGGGGGGGAAGTGCGGGGGGTTGGGCGGCGGGGGGAGGGGGGGCGGGGGCGGGGGGGGGGGGAGTTGCGGGTGGGTGAGAGGTGGGTGAGGGTGGGGTGGTCGGGGGACAGAAAGGGGCGGTAAGCTGGGGAGGATGGGTGAGGGTGGGGGGGGTGGAGGGGGGGACCCTGGTGGTGAGGTCCGGGGGGGTGTGTTGGGGGGGGTGGTGGAGGGGGGGGGAGGCAGTGGGGGGGGTGGATGGGCTGTGGGATGTAGGTTACGGCGAAGGGGGGGGGGGTGGAGGCGGGGCGGGGTGGGGCAGGTCGGAAGGGTGGTTATGGGTGGAGGCAGGTGGGGGTCCGCGGGGGTGGGGTCGGGGGGGGGAGAGGGGGTGGGGGGTGGGGTGGGGGGGTGGGGGGGGGGGGGGGGGGGGAGGGGGGGAGTTGTGGGGGTGGGTTGGGGAGGGTGGTGGGGCGGGGGGGGGCGGGGTGGGCGTGTGGGGCGTGGGGGGGGGGAGGAGGGGTGGTGGGAAGGGGAAGTGTGCGAGTGAGGGGCCGGGGGAGGTAGCTTAGGGGGGAGGGGGTGGGCGGAGGGGGGCAAGTTTGGGGGGACGCGGCTGTGGGGGGATTGGACGGCGGGGGGGGGGTGGGGGGGGGAGGGGTGTGGGGAGGGAGTGGTGCGGGAGGGGGGAGACGTGTGTGGGCGGTGGGGGGGGTGTGGGCGGGTTGGTCGGTGGTGGGTTGGAGGTCGGGCTGGGAGGGGGGGGTATGGGGGGGAGTGGGCGGGAGGGTTTGGGGGGGGGGGAATAAACACGGGTGGGGGGGGGGGTTTGAGTTAGGTGTTGTAGCGCGGAGCGGGTGGGAGGGAAGGAGTGGGGCGTGGAGGCGGGGGTGGAGTTGTGTGGCTGTGGAAGGGCATAGGGTGGGAGAGTGGGCGGATTGGGGCTGGGGGCTGCTGCGGTGTGCGGTTGGGTGGGTGGTATGGTGGCAGGGGGGGCGGGTGGGGGCATCCGGGGGGGGGGGGGGGGGGGGAGGAGGGAGGGGGTGGGGGCTGGGGGTGGTTGCTAGGGTGGGGTGTGGCGTGGGGGGTTGGTGGACAGGGGGAGCGCTAGATATGGGTGGGGTTGGGGGCGGGTGATAGGGAGTGGCTGCGGGAGGCGGGGGGGGGGGCGCGGAGGGGCGCTGGGGGGGGTGTGGGGGTATGGGGTGGGAGCAGGAAGGGGGGTCTGTGGGTCGGGGAGGGTACGTGGGGGGGGTGGGCGGGGGGGGGAGCGGGGAGGGCGTGGGGATGTGGGTCGGGTGAGATGAAGGGGGGGAGTTGGGTTGGGATGGGAGGGGGGAGGGGGGGGGTGGGGTGAGAGGGGACGAGGGGAGGGGGGTGTTGGGCGTGGGCTTGTGTGGTGGGCGGGAGAGGCGGGGGGGGGTGGGGGTCCGGGGGGGCGAGTGGGGGGGGGGGGGAGGGGGGTTGTAGGGGGGGGGGGGGGGGGTGGGGTGTGGGGGAGCGGGGGCGGGGGGGGGTCGGGCTGCGGGGCGCGGGGGCGAGGAGACGCGGGGGCGGGGTGAAGGTGAGGTCGGGGGGGGGGTGGGGGACTGGAGGGGGAGGCTGGGGGGGGCGGTGGGGAGGGGGGTCGGGTGTTTGGGGGGGTGGGAGGGGGGGGGGGGGGGGGGGTTAAGGGGGAATGTAGGGGTGAGTAGGTAGCGGGGGGGGTGGGGGGGGGGGATGGGAGGGGGGGGGGGGGTGGTGGGTGGTGGGGGGGTTGGTGGGGGGCGGGAGGGGGGCGGGTGATGAGGGGGGCGGGGGCGGGGGGGTGGTAGGTGGCTGGGGGGGGGAAGAGTGGGAGGGGTTGTGAGGGGGGTGGGGGGGGGGTTGGGGGTGGGCGGGGGGGTGGGCTGTGTCGGGGGGAGAGCGAGTCGGGGGTGGTCGGCATGGCGGGTGGAGAGGGGGTGGGACGGGGGGCGTGGGGGGGGGGGGGACTGGGTGGTGTGGGCGGGAGGGCGGTGGGCGGGATGGGGGGTGGGGTAGGGGCGGTGGTGGGGTGGGGGGGGAGGGAGGGGGGAGGGGGTGGGGAGGGGGTGGCGATGGGAGGCGAAGCGGGGCGGGGGGCGGGCCGGGGGCGGATGTGTTGAAGGGACCGGGGCGCGGGGAGCCGGGGTGGGTGGGGGGTGAGTTGGGTGCGGGGGTGGGGGGTGTATGGGGTAGGCGCGCTCGGGGGGGGGGTCGGGAGGAGGGGGGGGGTTCGTGTGGGCCGGGGGGTGTGTGGTGGCGGTGGGGCGTGTTCGGGGGGGGGGGGGGGGGGGATTGGGGCAGGGGGGGGTGGAATGCGAGTGTGGGAGGGAGTCGCGGGGGGTGAAATGGGGGGGGGGAGAGCGGGGGGCGGGGGGGGGAGGGGGGGGGTAACGAGAGGGGGGGGGCGGGAGGGCAGGGGGGGGTGTGGGGGGGGGGGTTGGGGAGGGCAGGGGCATGGTGCGGGGGGGGTAGATGTTGGAAGTTCGGGGGGTGCGGTTGGAGGGGGGGTGTTGGGGGAACAGCCGGGGGGGGGGGGGGGGTGGGTGGGGGGCGGGGGGGGAGGCTGTGCGTGGGTGTGTGTGGGGGTGGGGAGGGGTTGGGGGGCAGTGAGTATGGTGTGGGGGGGAGCGTGTGGCGTGGGGAGGGGGGCGGGCGTGGGTGATTGGGTGGGTGGGGAGGGGGGGGGGGGGGGGGGGGTGGCAGGTGGGTCGGGTTGTGTGAGTGTGTGGTGCCGGGGGGTGAGGGGCGGTGGGGGGTGCGGGATGGGGCAATGGAGTACGAGGGTGGGGGCCGCGCCGGGGATGGTGGGGGGGGGGTGGGGGGGGCGGGGAGTGGGGTGTGCGAGGGGCTTGTGGGGGGGGGGTAGGTACGTGAGGGGGGGTTGGGGGGGGTTAGGTGGGGGCGAGGAGGGGGGAGGGGGGGGGGGGGGTGAGGGTGGGGGAGGAGGGTGTGGGGGTGGGCACGTGCGTCGGGGGGGGGGGGACGGAGGGGGTTGGGGGGCGGGGGGGGGCGTGGGGGGGACGGAGGGGGGGGGTGGGGGGGGTCGGTTGGGGGGTGGTGGGCGGGGGTGGGGGGGGGGCGGGGGTGTGGAGTGGGGGTGGGACGGGTGGGGGGAGAGAGGGGGGGGTGGTGGTGTTTTGGAGGGGGCGGGGGGTGGGGGTGTCATGGTGGCTAGAGGTGACAGTGGCGGGCGGACTGGCGTGTTCGGGTGAGGCGGTGGGCACTGTGACTGGGTGTTCTTTTTATTTGGAGGATTTGAGGGGGCTGGGGAGGGGGTGGTTGGCCACCGGAGACTGCTGGTGAGGGGCGGGTGTGGGGCGGGGGGGGTGGGGGGGGGGGTGTAACGGGGGTTGGGTGGATGGGGTGGCTGGGCTCCGGGGCTAGGGGGGGCGGGGAGGGGGGGTAGGGGTCGGGGGGGCGTGGGGGGGGGTGGGGGGGGGGGGGGGGGGGGGGGTGGGTGGGGGCGTGGCGGGGTTTTGCGGGGGGTGCGGGCTACTATGGCTGTGGTGGAGGAGTGGTGATCACGGGGGGAAGGGCTGAGTCGGAGGGGGGGGGGGGGTGTGTGGGGGGTGGTCTGGCGCCGCAGGGGGGGTGGCTGAGAGAATGTTGGGGTTGATGGGATGGGTGTGTTTGGCTGTTTGTTTTTTCTTTGTTTTTATTTTTGGTTGGTTGGTTTTATCTTGTTTTTTGTTTTTTTTTTTTGCTTCTTGGTTTCTATGTTGTATTCCTTTAGATTTCTTTTTTTTTTGTTGTGGCTTCTTCTGGTTTGTTTTGGGTGCTTTTTTGTTTTTTTTTTGTTTGTTTGTCGTATAGTTTTGGTTTTTATTGCTTTTTTTTTACTTCGTCTCTAGTGTTTTGTTTTGTTCTTTGCTTGTTTTCTTTTTTTTTTTTTTAGCTCTTTTTCTTTATTTCTTTTTCTTACTTTTTTTTGTGTTTTTTTTGTTGTAGATTTAGTGAGTTGTTTTGTTTTTTTTGTTATGCTTAGTGAGTGCTAGGAGGGTTATTTATTGTGTGTGGTTGTCTACTTTTTGTTGTTTCCTCTCCCGTGGGTTCATTGGCTGTTTTTCTTAGAGTGTGTATTTTGTTTGTTGCTATTATATTTATCGTTTTTTGTTCCTGTGTTTTGTTCTTGTGTTTGGTGCTCTAGGCGGCTCTTTTTTGCTTTTGTGTTTGTTGTTTTATTTTTTTTTTTATTTTGTCGTTCTATTCTCTATTTCTATTTTCTTGTATTTTTGGAGGTTCTTTTTTTTTTGTTATTTTTAATTGTTTATTTTAGAATTTTGTGCTTTGATTTTTTTTTAGTCTTTTTCCCGGCCAGCAAATCACAACTCTTTGAAGCACGACACTGTCTATTTATTTAACTTTGATTAATTTGTGAGTATATAATTAATTAAGACTTGAAGATTTAATTTTACCAACCATAATTTTACGGGTTTGGGGTGTTTGAAAATTAAATAGATTTTATAGTACATAAAGTGTTTTACACTCAAGAATATGTGAACCGGCGATTTTATAGTTTGGACGAGAGAAAATAAGTGAGAAAGTATCTGATGAGACTGTCTCAAATCTGAAACATGTGGAATTTATACTCAGTATATTTTTCTATAGTACATTATATTTTGAAAAATAATCAGTGAACAGATTTATTAATATTTTCCTTATTAATTAGGGGGACATTTTCCGAATAATTCCTTTCGGCGGAGATTTTCTATGTAGAAATTTTCCGAGCCGGGGGGGGGGGGGGGTGGTGTTCTATTTAGAAAATTTTCCGGGAGAAGACTCTCTATGCGGAAGGTTTTGTATATGACAAAATCTATCAAAATTTAAAGTCAAACGTCCCCCATGGTAACTTCCGTCAATTCGAGCGAAGAAATATTTTTTCTTTAAAGTTTAATTTTAAATACTTTGTCTTAAGCCAAGAAATAACACTTTAAGAAAAAAAAATATTTTGTCACTCGTCAATCCGTTTGCTGAATTGACGAAGTGCCCATGAGGTTCACTTGACATCAAATCATTTGAAAAAAAAAAATTTATATTTAAAATGTCTAAATACATTGTCTTAAACAAGAATTAAAGTTTATGGGGAAAAGCGTCACTCTTCAATCTGTTTGATGAGTTGACGAAGTCACCGTCACGAGACGATTGACATCAAATTTTTAAAAAACCACAAAGATATTTATTCTTAAAGAAATAAGATTTTAATTTTATAAAAAATCGTCACTCGTCAACCTGTATGATGCATTTACGAATCGACGAGTCGTTTAACTTCAAATTTTGAAAAAGACCCGTTTTATATTTTAAATGTCAAAACATTTTTAACCAAGAAATAAAGGTTTTTGAAAAGAAATCGTCACTTGTCAAACTAAGTTCACAACATTTCGTCACTGGTCCAATCGTCACTCGTCAAACTAACTTCACTCGTTAATTCGTCAAACTAACTTCATAACTTTTCGTCATTCGTCGCTCGTCACACTACACAACATTTCGTCACTTATCAATTCGTCACGCGATCGTCACGCCGTACGCTCAATCACCCCTTATCGTATCGTATTTGGAAACTCCGAAAGAACCCAGAACCTCCCGTTTGTGAGTCGAACGTTCCACTACTTAACTGGCCACCATATATGCACGCGCATATACACATGTACATGTATATACGGCGAAAAAAAGTGAGAATTTTTTTTTTTTTTTTCAATATATATTTCATATATAGCCACATCGTTTTAAGTAAATATTACACACAATTCTTATTCAATTTCGTTTCAAATTTCACTAAAAAATAACTTTCTACATTTTTGTTATTAAATCAGTTTCATTTTTTTCGTTGTGGTACTGGTAAAATTTGCAGACACAACTTTAATATTCTTTTAAATATGTGTAAATAGGGAGTTGACACATAAAGATTTTAATTTTCTGTTTTCGGTTCCGACGCCTATGATATGGACATGTTAGATAAAACGCATTTGAGTGCTTGTCGTGATAAAAATTAAATTCCAATTCTGAAATTCGTTATAAAACAATCTGTTTATCATATTACATTATCGCGGGTGCTTGTGGACAGGACCATCTATGTGTACCTTGCTCATAACCCCTTGATTTTTAGTCTATTTCATTTATTCCTTTCATCAAAACACGATGATTTTGGGATATACCAGGGTATAGGATGTAACCACATTGTTGTTTGGCCACATTTCCTGGTACATTGTAGATCCCAAAATTGCCATATTTTGATGAAAAGAACACTGAATAGAATAGACTATAAAATCAAGGGGTTATGGGCAAGGCACATATATAAAAAGCAGTTCTCGAATTTCATATGACTTTATGTATGTCAACGATAAAGACAAATCAGTATTCACGCTGCCGCGATTTTCACATCTCCGTCCGGTTGAGATAAAGGGTCATGAGAGATAAGAGATGCCGACAAGCTTCGGCTTACTAAACACAGTCCCATAATTAAAACACTAAATACATATTCCTATCAATGCAAATGGGAGTAGAGTATTATAATCATTGTTGATGAAAATCGGCGTTTCCTGACATCGCAATCCGCTGAAAATGACAACTAAGGCGAATCATAAAACACTTAATTTTTATTGTAAAAAATAAAGGGCGAAAAATAGACTTATGTTTTGAATTTCGGAACCTATAATAATAAAGAATTGAAATGATCAGTTTTCTGTAATGGAAGCGAATACATTTTATATAAAGACAAGTTACATTTTTAAGGTGTTATTTTATTGACAATATCATTGTTTTATTACCTTTCAAATACCATCGTTATAACTCATAAGCTTTAGTGAAAAAAAAAATCAATCGATTTATCGGGATCGAGATTTAAAGTACATTTTATGTTTTCCGGTCTGTAAACTTCCGTGAACACGACGCAAAGCAGTCTGCTGAAAAAATATCTGACAACATGCACACTTGCCGAGTACATTGAGTAAGTCAGTGATCCACAGAGATGACATCGAAAAGCGAGATTATTGAACAGTTGAAAACAGCTGCTGATTCAAACAGACCCGACATCGTGCGGTCAATTATATCTGTTCTGGAACAAAGTGAGTAGAAATAAAGTTGGCGTTTTTGGCGACCCTGCACACAGGGGCACGTATCATAGAGGATCTAGAACACACAAGCCAGTAATTTTACCTTAAAATCCTCTATGATACGTGCCCCTGTGCCCTGCATTAGCATTACTTTCGTACAGTCATGTTTCGTGTTATGTAGATCTAGTCATTTAACCTTTGCGCAGCCACGATACAGTCACGGTAAACCATGCATAAAATTCCTCGATGTACTTAACATTTCGGATTATTGTTGGTACATCATTTTATATACATGAACCTATATTGGTTTTTTTTATAAGTAACACATCTATGCCTATGGCCGATAGATTTCAAGATGTATATTATACTATATATATATATATATATATATATATATATATATATATATATATATACAGAGAGAGAGAGTGGACCAATGCTCTTGGTAAAAACAACACGTCTGCATGATTATTTTATTATAGGTACCACTTACTTTTAATGTATTAGGATATATTTGAAGACAAGACCCTAAAAAAAGTTCACATGTCACTGGGAACTGTCTTGGCAATATTTACATGTATTCCTTGAGAGCTGTCCAAAAATGTATTTAGGAGTTGCTGAAATGACATTTTTTTATTGCAAGTGTACCATTGCTCGTGGTACCATATTTTTTCATATTCTATAGTTAATTGTCTACACTGATTAAATTTCAGATATTCGTAAGTAAATGAATAAATTTTATTCACAAGTTTACAAATAAATCACAAATATTATTATTTTTAGCCTTACTTACCTGAACGAATGAAAAATACGACAAAGAAGTAGTTTTTGTTACCGTCTGCGGTAAACAAAACATTTACCGGTCACATGATGACAGTTTCTGTTGACCAAAATGGAGAAAACGAAAGTTATTTGGTAGAGCAGATCAAATTTAAAAATACCATGAGCATTGGTATATCACGAGCAATGGTCCACAGACTCTATATTTTTTTTTTCAGATCAAGATCAATGGGATAGTCCAACACTCTTGTCTGACATTCTAAATGAACAATGTGGTGAAGAGGGCACCTTGTTACATCATGCTGCTATTGTAATTATCATTTTTTTCTCTTTTTTTTTTTTTATAAAAATCTATTTAATATTCTTTCCTTATAAGGATGTTTTATAATTCTCTATATATGTTTCACATATATACTAGTAATGTACATGTAGCAGGAATGGAACAGTTAAAATCCAGCCAAGCAATTTAAAATAATTCTTTTCTACATATATACACATGTACAATGTTGCAAAATGTACATGTATTGTACCGGTATGTTAACAAATAAATTTGTGCTTGACCAGTACTGTTACCTTAATACTGTATGTTTTTATTCTATCTACATCTACGCTGATAATCAAGCAAGAAAATAATTTTTGGTAATTCATTTGCCCATTTAATGCTTTTATTGTCCATGGCACTTTAGATAAACATTAGCATTTTTTCTGAATAAAATAGAAAATATCTTGAGAACTTTCACTGCTTTTCAGGAAAATAGCCAACAAAATTTGTCAGCTGTTGGCTTCTTTTGAAAGGCCTGTAGAACTTATTTGTTAGTTGTTGCAAAATAACCAAAGTTCATAAGTACTTGTTGCAGTAGTTTTAAACCTTTCTTTGTTGTTTTTTTAAACAGACTGGCAATACAGACATCATTAGAACATTATTATCAGCAAATATTGACCCTGGGATACACAACCCCAGTGGGAAAACAGCATATGAACTGGCTGTGAATGACCAAGTTCGGACTGTGTTTTGCGAGGAACTCTTACAAACCACTGCCAGATCTGAGTATGAAAATTTGTTTACATTTTTTGCATATCATTTACTTTGATTGACAGCAGAAATAGATTTAATATATGTTCTACGTATACACTTGCACAGATTATCTCTTAAGGTAAAAATATTATATCCTTTTGAAAATTTGTTTTTGGTAATTAGTTGAATGCCAGACATTACTTGAATATACAGAAATTACGTTAACTTGAAAAAGTATTAATACAGTGGAACCTATCTTGAGAGACCACTCCATCAGCCACTGAGATGTGGTCTCTTGTCAAGACAGGTGGTCTCGAAAAAGAGGTTTTATTGAAAAGATTATTTAGGCAGATGTTTCTCAGAAATGTGGTCTCAAAAGACAGGTGATCTTTCATGAGTGTTGCCTTTCAAGACAGGTTCCATTGTAATTAAAAGGCCTTGACTTCTTTATTTTCTCTTGCATGGATCAAGGGAGATAATATACTCATACCTTTGCATTTTCTAGTGTTGGTCGAGTTTGTCAGTTGCTAGCATCAGGTATTGATGTCAATTTCCTGGACAGTGAGGAAAGTAAGAACACACCATTACATTGGGCAGCTTCCTTTGGAAACAGGAGTATCATCCAATGTCTTTGTGGTATGATTTGTTTCTCATATTTTGTATTTTATGTATATATATATATATATATATATATATATATATATATATATATATATATAATATATATATATATATATATATATATATATATATATATATGTATATATGGGTCATTCTGTGGTAATGGGAACAAAATGTATGACATCAGTACTAAAAATTCAAAGTTGTTATTTTGATTTTCTGACACTTTAGTATAGAAGAAAAATGTCCATAATTTAATAAAATAATAAGTAGAGGATAGTTATTTGATAGTTATTTCTTTGTCAAAAATCAACAGTACATCTGGAAAGTTGTAACAGTTTGGATGTTACGATGGACACCAAAACCTGCCTTGCTGTAGAGATAAAATGCACTTAAAGTATGCTAAACCTTGACAAAAATCATGAATTTACACTTCTTCAGTCACTTTTGATAAAATTTAAATGATATCTGATTGATCATCAGCTAGAGTCAGATATTAAAACCTGTTAACCATGAACAATGATGGTGGCATGTCTAATTTTTTGTTCTGACCATTATTGACGAGAAGATGTAACCTTCCATATGTACTGTGTCCATAACACTAACACTGCAAATGACATTTTCCAGAAAGTAAACACAAAATACAGCTTTTGTTATCTTTTATTTCAAGTGGTTTTGGATCTTACATTTTTCAGGGTGGACACAAAAAGTTTCCAATGTTAATAAAAAAAAATACCCTCGTAAATATGAATTTATAACCTATGCAACCTTCATTGGTGAAGTTCTAAAGATTAGAAAACTTAAAAACTTGTGTACAACTATTTCTGGATCTTCCAACAGAAGTGAAATGCTCCCAGCTCATGTCCTCTTTTACTTTGCAACATCCAAAACTTTTATTTTGTTGTCTTTGTAATGTCGGGAGAACGAAGCAGCACTGAAACGTCCCCATCCCAATAAAAATCTTAAATTTCTGAAGGATATAAATCCATATGTAAATGACAGATGAGTCACACTTTTTTCCGACAAGTACCCCCAAATAAGCTCATATAAATGGGTGAATTCAATTATACATGTAGCTTCCGTAATTACACAGATGCGAAACTTGCATGAATACCGACGTTGCAACATGTAGCGTGGTCGGACACCTTTGCTGCATCCAGTGACTTATGAGTAAACTACTCTCAAAACAAGTCTGATTTTTAATGTTATGAAAATGCTTAACTGCTTTTAGCTGCTTACAAACGCAGAGACAATGTAGACTACCTGTAATACTGACAGCCTCATGCATTAAGTGTATGGACGTTACACAAATATCGGGACACCAAATCATAACCACGAACAAAATTTTAATTAATGACTGGTACAACTCGCTAATCCCAATAACACGGCCACTTTTTTCAAGTACAGTATCAAACACAACATTTATAGACCAAAACTAATATATTTCATTATCATTACCATCTGTTTCAAAAATTTAGTTGCGATGGAAATGACCCGTAGAGTCCAAACCCACATTTTAAAATCATTTAAAATATGATTTAGTTTAAATAAATGATAATGATTAAACTGCAGAAAATAAAAGTTAAAGGCAAAATGAAGAATAACAAACACTTTTTCCCAAGTTTATTTTGATTTTTAACCTGTTTCAATGTTGAAGAAAAACTTAGCCTAAGCTATGTCACAAAGCGTGTGCTCAAGTTATTTTCATTTCAAATAATTTCCACTGATTTATTTTTCAACTGGTGTCAGAATTCATCAATCTTATGTTTATTTTTTTATTGAAAGTAAGGCTATAAATCTGAAATAATCAAATTTTGTATAAAAAAAACCCCACACATAGGCATTGAAAATCAATTTTAAAAAATATACATGTAGCCATATTTGTCCCCATTACCACAGAATGATCCATTTATTTATATATATATATTACTCTTGAAGTATGAAACTGTACTATTAATGCCATTAGACATGATCAGTACCCATCTGCAGGTGAAAATTGCTATATAAAGTAATGTGACCCTGTAAGGTCAAATGACACAGCGCCTCCTGTCACATTACAGTCAGACATGTTGAAACAGGTCGCATACGTCATCTATTTGGCCAAGAAGTTGCCCGAGCTATCCCATTGTAGTCAAAAACATGAAGAAGATCGCTTTGATCTACTCCTTCAGCAATATACAACTTCTTTCTCCTCTCAACATTGACAATCTCTTGCAAGGATGTAAACAAATATCATTCTTTCAAATTTAACATTACACTACAGTGAAACTTGTAAATAAAGACCCCTGGCTTAGGGACACGACAAAACCAGTCTTTATAGGGAGGTGGTCTTTATATAGAGGTCTTTATGACCAGCAGGTTTTACTGTATATTGTTCTCTTTCAGCAAGAGGGGCAGTTGTCAATGCATATAATTCCTCCGGCTCAACTCCACTACACGATGCAGTTAGAAGAGGTGAGGTACAGTGTGTTGCAGAGTTATTGTCACATGGTGCTGATCCTAGTTTGTCAGTGACGACAGGGTATGCAACTTTTTTTTTAGCATGGACATCAGCAATGCTATCTTAAATCTTACTCTTTTTTTCAAAATAATATGTTAGTGTGTTTACCATCTTTACACCCATTCGTTGACAACTTTGTACATATTCATTCACCCCTAAAGACACATGTGGACTGACCTAAGTCATTGATTTACAGAAGAGTCCATTGTTTTTTTTAAGGGGTTGATGAGCTAAGATTTCATATTTATTTACTGTTTTACTGTATATCATATTTCATGTAATTACCCTTGTTATAGAAAAGAAGAAGGCAAAACAGCATTTGATCTCGCCACAGGAAAGTCTGATGTTTTGAATACTCTTAACAATCCGCCGCCCATAGCATCGGAAACAGATGCCGTTACTGACGCAGTGAAAGGTACACAGTTTTGTTGTTATTTTGAAGCTCGTTGCCATTAGGTTATATATAGTATAGGCTTTTTTTATCTAATGTGATAATCATTTACTTTTGAGCCACATTTCTAATTCCTGTATTGAAATTGTAAGTGTATAGTACTGTATAGTGGCAGGAGTTATGGAGTTACAAGTTACCTATTCAAGTTATTATTCCTGGTGATACATACAAAGACAGCCTGACAGGGATGCCAACATTTGCGCCTCCGATTTCCTGTTCAATTCTCCTATTTTTAAAAAAAAAAAAATCTGGGTCAATTTTGTCATGGGTTTGAAATTGCATGTAGACTAATTTAAGCTAGGAGAATGCATCTGTGAGCATCTAATTTTCAAAATTTTCTGAGGGGAACATGCCCCCAGATCCCCCTAGCAGGCTCGTGTCTTTGGCACATGCATTAAGACTCTGTTTTTCAATTATCTAAGGTTGGCATCTCTGCAAAGAGGTGGGAGTCATGAATTATCTATTCATGTTATTATTCCCGGGTGATACATACAAAGAGACAGGAGTCATGTGTTATTGTTCCCGGGTGATACATACAAAGAGACAGGAGTCATGTGTTATTGTTCCCGGTTGATACATACAAAGTAAAGAGAGTCGTGTGTTATTGTTCCTTGGTGATATAACAAAGAGACGGGAGTCATGTGTTATTGTTCCCGGGTGATACATACAAAGAGACAGGAGTCATGTGTTATTGTTCCCGGGTGATACATACAAAGAGACGGGAGTCATGTGTTATTTAATATTTTATTCATGTTATTATTCAGGAGTGAAGAAACTTGTCATCAGAACAGACAGTGGAGCATCAGGTGGCCTGATATCACCTGCATCATCCAATGAGACGGCAGCTAATGGACCCTTGTCCCCGACACCACAGCTGAAGACTCCCACATTCTCTGTACGTTTTTACCGTTTTGTTGTACTAGAGTTTTATTGTTAATAGAATAATGATTTTTAAAATCATATTTTAAGTCTACCAGAAAAATGATATCATTTTAAGATAACTGCAGCAGTAGATTAACTTTCTTTCAGTATTATACCTATGCATTCACCACATAGTCTAATTACCAATAAGTCCTGGAAAGCCTACAGAAATATCAAAAAGCACCCAAAAAGCCCCAATTTTTTTTTTTTTTTATGGAGGGGGGTGTGACTTTTTGTTATTTTGCATGAATAAGCAGAATTATTCACAAATTATTTATTTATTAATTGCTTTGTGATTAATTCAAGTTGGGGGCTTTTCAGAATTTTTTTTTTAAGCTTTTTATCTTTTTTGGGGCTATCCAATAATGCATTGGGATGTTCTGTAATTTATTTGGGACTTTACATTATTTTTCAAGGCTTTTGGTAATTTATCTCCAGCTTCACATTATTTTTCAAAGCTTCTCGATCAATTATTTGGGACTTTTCAGTATTTTTCTATGGTTTTCCATATTTAATATGCTTTTCATTGCTTTTTGGTAGCAATTAGACTACCTTTAATTTTACTTGCAATTTCACATTTTCTTAACATTTGAATATAAATTTAAGATTTTTTTTAAAGTGTTGAAGTATATTTCAGCCAACAACATGAACTTACCTTTTGATTGGAGATTACATTCACAGTGAAACCTGTCTTGAAAGACCACTCTCATGAAAGACCACCTGTCTTCTGAGACCACATTCTGAAAACCACATGGTAAAATAATCCTTTAAATAAACCCCACATTTGAGATGCCACCTATCTTGAGAGACCACATATCGGTGGCAGATGGGGTGGTCTCTCAAAACAGGTTCCATTGTATTATCAATTTTGTTATTATATTTTTCAGAGAAATTTGTCATTGAATTCTACACTACAGCCACCCACTCCAGTGGTGACAGAAGAAAAATTGTCTCTTTTGTGGCCCCAGCCACAGAGTATCATTCAAAGAAGTGGTAGACCATTTTCAATACCTAGTACTTTACCTGTGTATGTATCTACTGGCCCCTCAGAAAGTAAGTACATATTTTTGTTTTGTTGTTTGTTTATTTTTTAATATCAGGCCCCATATTTCGTATCCCTTTTTTTTATTTTCATTTTTACGAGTTGATGGAACATCAACGCAGTTATGTTATGCTAAGTTGTTTATTGGGAACAAGTCAAAGCACATTTTGCAGTATGGGGTTTTTAACAAATTATATTGACAGAAAATTACACATGTTGTGCATTTCAGCAATATAAACTCAACTTCGAGATTGAAATTTCCAAATCACACTTTTATTCGGATATTTTTGCTTTTTAAAATGACGAAAATATAGTAACAATTCGCTGAAAAATATAGGTCTACAAGATTTATTGAAATATATGCTATTAAAGGTCAGTTCGGCGTCCTTTATGAATTTTAAGATATTATAAATTTGCTTTAGAATGTTGCTTTTCAATTAGTGTTTACTAGTATACTCTTGTGATAGAACTGACATTAAAAGCAATAGACTGGACTGTTAACAATTCTTGCGCACAATTAATATGCAAATGAGTTTTGGTCAAGTTTCCCTTACTATGTATTGGCAAGATCTGTCTGTGAAGTTGGACATAGAAGTTGCGTCATTCCTCATCCACGTGATCTTAACTGATGAGAAACTCGTGGCAGTCTTTGAAGTTGGGAAAATGTTTTACGTGTACACGTATTGACCTAGAGATTTAAAACTACTGATAGGAAGTATAGTGTAAGGGTATAATACTGCCCTGTCGCATAGAAATTTAATATCGATGAAACAATTTTTATAAACAAGATTTTATAATCATATCGCTGATCTATGTAGTTTGTTACATAATAAATAAGCCATCAGTACTAATGTTAGGCCAAATGTCTGACCCAATTTTTACTTACTGTTTTGTAAAACCTAATTTTAACGAATTAAAAAGTATTCAGTATACTGAGTGTATTATACCTCATTAAAACTTACGATTACCATCAACTCGTATCAGTACTTTCAGTACTTTGATTGATTTTATTGTTGTTCAGACAACTGTATATTAATGGTGCCAGTTTTGGGCTACTCTGGGACCAAAATTTCTATCTAAATTTTTAATGCTTTCATATGCTCATCAGTTTAGGTAAAGCTTTTAGGAATTATGCACCCACAAACCAATTTTAACTAATAACTATTCAATGTTGTTTATAATGTTTAAAATATTTACCATTCCATAAACATTCAAGATCTTGTAAGTTGCATTTGATTGGTCAACCATGACGCACTAATGATATTACTTTTACATGTGACCCCATAGTGGCTTTCTTTAGATCCTCTTTGTAACATTTCCGAAAATGGGACCAATAAGAGACCGGTTTTTAATAAGAATGGGCAACATACATTTGCCAGAGTTATGGAACTTTAAATCTTCACGAATGACTATGCTCTCATTGGCATAGCATTTCTTGGTTTCTATCCATCCAGATTCATATTCATCTTTATGTTGTTGTCAAGGTGAAAAAATAGGTCTTATGCCATATGAAATACAGTGGGACCTTGCCTAAAGACCACCCAGTTTAGGAGACCACCTCAAATTTAAGGCACTGATAGGGGTGTTTAGTGGTAGAGTGTTCGACTTGCAAGTGGACGTCCTGTGTTCAATTCCTGGACCAGATCATAACAAAGACTTTAAAAATGGCAGTGACTGTTCCTTCACCAAGCACTCACCATGCGAAGTGAAAGTCACATGTCTTTCGGATGAGACTGAAAACGGAAGTCCCATGTCGCGGAAGGCATGGCAGTAAAGGAACATTTACTGCATTAACGTCAGTCCATAGCACAGGCCAAAATTTGTAGCGCTTCACCTAAAGCAGGTGACATCTTAGTATAAGTGAAATATTCTTGACGGGATGTAAAACAACAATCAAACAAACAAACACTTTTTTATAATGAATATTCAATAAATCAAAAACAAT
Organism: Atrina japonica; assembly: GCA_030159075.1. Classification (NCBI taxonomy): domain Eukaryota; kingdom Metazoa; phylum Mollusca; class Bivalvia; order Pterioida; family Pinnidae; genus Atrina; species Atrina japonica. The sequence goes on from BROG01000274.1 coordinate 145,956, forward strand.
AAACAAACAAAAACACATTTAAGGCTGTATGTCTTCAGTCTTTTGAAAATTTCTCATGAAATATAAAAATGATCCAGGCCCTTACTTAAAAGACCACCTCACTAATCAGACCACTTTGCGTCGTTCACTATGGTGGTCTTGATAGCAAGGTTCCTCTATATAATTTTCATTTACAATAAAAATGTCTTGAAAGACCATTATTATAGCATGCCATGTGTCTGGAGACATTTTTGTGGGGAAAAAAAATCTCATTTGAGAAAATTTATCATATATCTTGATTTTTTTTTTTTTCAGAATCAAAAGAAGTTGTGAAGATTTGGAAACTAAGAGGGTCCGTCTTTCAGTCTATAAATGTAGATATTCATGCTAGTATTCAGACAGACATGAGTGGAACTGACGTACCCCATGTCATCTGCTGCGTCAATAACAAAATCTGCCCTGGTACTTCCCTGTATAAATTAACAATCACAACAACACAGGTATCAATTATTCTGTTTTTTCAAATTTACCTTAATTTTTTATTTACATACTTTCAATTTGTTAAATCAATCACTCCTTGAGACACATTTTGGACTACCCTTTAAGTCATTGATGTACAGAACAGTCCATTGTTTTTCAGGGGTTGATGAGTTAGCTAGATGTAGACTTTAAAAAAAAATGGGAATATAAAGACATTCCCACCGAGTCTTATTCAAATCAAGTTGACCCAAAAATGAATAACAAAACATTTGATAAACTATAATACAAACATAATATAAACAAAATTTATTTCTCCAATATCATTAATTATAGATTAGTTAACTATTTGCTAATTATTTTTTTTTGGGGGGGGGGGGGGGGGGGGGGGGGGGGGGGGGGGGGAGGGGGGGGGGGGGGGGGGGGGGGGGGGGGGGGGGGGGGGGCTAAACTTAGCTGATTGCCTTACCCTTTTATCACTAGAATATATACCGTGTTCTTCATAGTCCAACTAGGCGTGTAGCCATGAATGGTTAATTGGTTAATTTACTGTAATCATAAATGTAGAATTTTATCTTGTTTGTTTTTCTGATTCATAGTATGTGAAGTATTGTTTAATGTATTATGTATAATTATACTTATAACTGTACACCTGGAAAATATTGCCCTCATAATATTTTGCTATTTTCGCCCTTAGATAAGAGGGCCAATTTAATATGAATGAAATTTTGAAGTTAAATTACTGAAGCATGGATTTACATATTGTCCACACAACTATGATAGATTAAGTTGAATTTTTATAAGACATGGCTAATGTTTCTGTGTGTCTCAAAAAGGCAAAAGGCAAAAATAAGCAGGGCGAATATTTCCTGATATACAGTATTTTGAATGTTTTGATATACAAGCATACGCATTACATTTCAGATGTTATTTTAATTATGTAACTGTTGTGATTGTTATTTATTTTTTTTAGTTTTATGAGTTGTAATTATGTTATCTACCGAAATTTTGTCTTTTAGTTGAAGATCATGTGCAGTGACTATGCAAGCCTACACTTTGCCATATCAACTATATACCAACTGTTCTTACTGTACCGAGAACTGGGAGAAATACCTTTGTTACTGGTAGGAGTTCTAATTGTGAAATGACTAATTTCTCTTTTACCAAACACACCATTTACTAAATTTCAGTATAAAGGGACTTTCACAGGGTTTAAACAAGTATCAAGTATGGCTGTTTCTCATTCATGGATTCTCGTTGATTGGTTGGGTCATAAATAGCGAAAAAAAGTTTTAGTTTGCACAATCGTCATCTTTTTTTTACGATTGATTTCAGATAAAAAGACCTCCTTACTTTAGAAGATGCAGCATGTCAATATATGTCAAAAATGTTGTAAAACACGTAAATATGTCAAAAATGGTGAATAGTTTTGTACTTTACCACTCTGCCTTATAAAAAAGTTAACTGTTTTATGCCAGTTTGACTCTTAATTGGTCCCAGTAAGCTCCCACCCCTTTTCCCAAGTATTCAGCAACCTGGGTGCTTACTGGGTGGAATATGGTTGTAGTTGTGTGGAATGCTAGAGATTGTGTAATAGACATCTTTTATCTATATGTTTCATGATATAGCAGTAACAAGAACAAAAAGTTATTTATCTGGTTTTTGTTTTGTAGATTGATGATTGGCCAGACATTCATTACAGAGGCGTACTGTTAGATATATCCCAAGGAAGGTTACCTATTTTGTCATCTCTTCAAGCACTCATTGATACCTTAGCCTGTCTGAAAGTTAATATGGTAAGTTTACAATTATTTTCCACCTTGGACAGGTGTTTCTGACATTTTGCCAAGCCAGAATTTCTCTATTTTCCACACCCTCGCTGATCGGGTGTAGACAAGGTACACACGCTAGTGACGTCACAATATAATTTTATAACGTAGGATTTCTGTGTGATGAGAATACAGTGTGTTAAAGTTGATTCAGGTTTTTAAATTTACGTGCATAAACATGTGTTTGAATCATGGGGGAAAAATAATCAAACATGGGTGTGTTTAGTGGAAAGGGAAATCTCAACCTTCGTGGTAAGAATCTGAAAGTTCAACCACACTCTTGCCACTTGGATGGAGATTTCCTTATCTACTCCAAACACTCGTATAAGATTTTTATTATTCCATTCTTCTTAATAAGTTTTATCTTTTCAAAGTACAAGTTCCTCTGTTTGTTGTGATATACTCCAATATATAGACTTTCGTTAAGTTAATATCTCTACATGTCGCCCTGTGCATATCTGCTTGTTTCCTGCAAAGAAATACAATACATATAGAATATGTGGGTATTTTTGTGGACCCAGATTTGAAATTTCATAGTAACACCAATATTTTCGTAAGTTTTCTAACACAACAGGGCTCAAAATTAATTTTTTGGGGTACCTGTCCTGTTGGACATATCCTTCCAAGAATTACCCGTCCAAATGATATATGTACCTGTCTGAATTTTCAATCAAATAAATTCAAATACAAACACTAAACAATGACTTGGATGTTTTAATATGGCATTTCCATGCGACTTTGAAAAAAGTTGAGATTAAAACAAAATAGTAGCAAAATTTCAGATAATTTTCTGATTATGTTCACAGTTAGCATACTTAAAACAATACTGACATGTTTAAACAGGATGTCTTTTGAATTTTATATATGCTCTGATTTATATTCACCTGTACCATTGGACAGGTTAGGTACAACTTCTATCTGCCTCACAGGCAAATCTACCTGTCTACCAGTCGGACAGTCATTAATGTCAAGCCCTGCACTAGCATCCTTGTTACAAGTAAAAATAATTTTTGAGTCTTATTGTCAACCTTATACACCGATACTATATGTAAATTCATAGTTCCGTTCTTATTTTCAGATTCACTTGTTCTGCAGATTTGAATGTTCAGAAATTCAGAGGTGGCAGATCAGTTATACAAAAATGTAAGTTTCCTGGTCTTATATCCTGTTTTAATATTTGAAAAATTAATTTGAAGTAAGATCTGTTAAGTCAGAGATGAAATTGATTGTATATGTACACTTAATGTTATTTGATTGACAAGACTTAAACCAGGAAGTGGAGTAATCAAAATAAGTATGAATTTTCAATAGCTATCACCTAAATGGCATCTATATTGACAATAAATGCATACTGACAAGCATTCATTCATTAACTTATCAACCCCTGATAATCAGTGAACTCCTCTGTAGATCATTGACTTAGGTCAGCCCAAATATGTCTACAGGGGTGAACAGGTTAACTGATCAACCCCTGAAAATCAGTGAACTCCTCTGTAAATCAATGACTTCAACTAGTCCAAACGTGTCTTTAGAGGGGAATGAGTTAGATATTTACGTTGTGTTTTGATGTCATATTTCAGGGACATTTTACACATCGTGGATTATTGTCTAGATCGCGGAATACAGATGGTTCCTGTGATAGAAGTCTTACCCACTGTACAATTTGATGCTCTAGATACTTTGTATCCAGTTTTTCAAGACTTTCTTTCCTGTTTCCAAGACTCTGAGTAAGTTTATTTTTTGTCATTCATCAAACAGATGCTCATCTGAATACGGTCAGGCCACTTTAAAACGGCCGTTGTTATTCCTACAATTTCTTCTTCTGAAAGGATTTTGCCGATAACAAACATACATTTTGCTATTCACTACACGTGGAAATAACATAATTTACAGCTTCCGACATCAACAGTAAACATTCAGAACAAACCTGCATTTTTAATTGAAAAAAAAGTCATGCGATACAACAACACAAACATAAACCATCGAAAATTATTATCGGTAATTTGTATTCAAAGAATTTTTTTCAATGGCATTGATAAATGGTACCGTAATTCTGATTTTATGCAGAATTCAAATTACATTTGTTTTATCTATCAGCTACCTAAAGCAACATTGTTCTCTATCTTTCTATTTTTTAGCCACAGTAAGTTGTGCCATTTGCAATGTGTTTCTGTAGAAGATCAAATTACCCATTATTTCTACACAAAATTAATAACTTTTACGAGGCATCTGGTTTAATATTATGACTTCTGAATTTCTCTGTACGCTTTATTTTTTATCAAAGATCAAATACTTTCAGTGTCTCTTTTTACTTCATTTTTCGCAAAAAAAAAAAACAGATTTGTTAGTTTGGGACCCCGACTCAGCAGCTTCGTGTTAGATGTTGATGACAGATCCCTGGAAGTGACGAATGCGATAGATATCTTGCCGATACATAGTGATAGGTGCATACAAATCTGTGGTTATCCCTTACATGATATAGACCGAGACCTACTACAACGGCTACCCACGAATGTCATCATCAGTGAATACGGAATTCATGTAAGTACAACAGGGAGCATTCCTTAGCTACATGTGTGGATCATTTATTCTGATGGATAGACATAGTAACATTATTACTGTTTAATTGGAAATTTTCGCCCGTAGCTGGTTATTTTTGCCCCTTAGCTGGTTATTTTCGCCCTTTTACAACAGAAGACATATACATCCTAAAATCACCATGGTCTCATGGATCTCACTTATCTTATATTTAATGTGTAAACACTTTGGGTGCTTCCTGAATTAGATTTTTGTAGGAAATATATATTATTTCAGAAGAAATGCATAATAATTCACTCTAGAAGAATTGTACAGTTCCACTTGTAATATGGTTTAACATTGAAATAGATTTTAAGTGTTATTTAAAGTACAGTAAAATTTGCTTTAGCAATCACCTGTGTATAAAGACCACCTGTTCACAAAGACCATTTTTTGCTGTCCCCAATAGTACCATTTATGTACAAATCAACCTCTATATAAAGACTACCTCCCTATAAAGACTGGTTTTGTTGTGTCCCTAAGAAGTTTCACTGTAATTAATTTTGAAATCACGAAATATTTTTGAAGAGATACAGAGACTTGCCAAAAGTCTTCAGACGCTATTATGTTTTTAATATATATATTTCATATAAAACCACATTTTTCAAAAAATTATTGTGAAGCCATTTCTTATTGAATTTCAATAGAATTTTCATTGCTAAACAAAGAGTTTAATACAGTTTCATTTTATATTCTGATTTCAATTTTCTGAATTAGAAATTAAAAGAGTTATTTATTTAAACAGAAAGTTTAATTTTTGTGATGAAAACTCATTAAATGGGTATTTAAAGTAATATTGTGACATCTAATTTTTACTTTCTGTTTAAATTGTCAAATCTTTGAAATTACAAATTTGAAAATTACATACAAATAAGCAAATGAAACTTGGAAACATTCTGTTTAAGGATGGCAATTATATTGAAATGTGATAATGTGGCTTCACAATATCTTTTTTAAAAAAAATGTGGTTTTATGTGAAATATATAATAAAAATAATAGTGTCTGTAGACATTTGGCACGTCTCTGTAGTTCACGGTAGAATTTCACACAACGGTATGATAAAACTGAAGTTGACAGAATGTTTACGTCAGAGATACTTTAACAGTTCTGTTCTCCATCACAGCTGGTAAGTCTAAGATTATATCAGCTACGGAGAAAGCAGATAGATCAATTCTGGCCCACGAGACATGGATACGTAGTTATTGTACCATGTGCGATATGCCAGAAACAATGTATAGAAATTAAGAACATCTCTGCCGTGATCCTAAATTGACAGTACAGTGACACCTGGTTGCATTGCCACCTATTGTTTAGCCCAAATTTGGCATTTTAAAGGGGTTTGGCGATAGGTTGAGGGAAACCTTAAGTGAAACTATAGGGAAAATAGGAAAAGTGGACTTTCTTAAATTGTGGCATTGTGGCACATGAAATAAAGGGCATTATTAAGATTTTTCACTGTATGAACATCAAGTTTTGCTTTTGACAACTCTTATTGGAGAGCAGCTTAGTTTATAAATCTGCTGAGTTTAGTTTAACATTTTTACTCACTATAGTGGAACCTGTCTTGAAAGACCCCTCTCTTGAGAGACCACTTTTTTTTAAAGACCACATTCTGAAAACCACTTGAGTAACAATTGTTAATAAAATCTCTTTTAAGAGACCACCTGTCTTGAAAAACCGCTTTTCAGTGGTGGATGGTCACTCAAGACAGGTTCCACTGTATTATTAATATGTTCATGTAATCCAAATAAAAAATATTGTACCTTCTCTCCAATATCAGCAAAAATGTACTTATACTCTATCACAGTCCATCATGCTCATGCCCCCCCCCCTCAGGTACCTCAAACTCTCAACTTCAGTATGTGAGTATATATTTTTGATGGAAAATTTTGTACAATATATGATGACATTTTCCCAACAGGGGGAATCATTTAGCTTTTTGTTTTTCTGTTAATCTTTTTTTGCAACATTTTTTTTTTTTAATTTTTTTCTTCATTTTTTAAAATCATATTTGGTATCTTGCTTTATTATATCAGAGAGGTCTAGGATGAGTTAGGTTCTGGCCAACATTTGGAAATATTTGCCAGAGTTATGGAACTTTGCCAGAGTTATGGCCTATGGGTCTTTAAAAACCTCACATATAACTAAGATATTTCGAACATATTGTTTCTCGCAAACATCTCAGTATGTTAAGTGTTGTTACCACTGATAAATGTTGTGTTTCTGTCTTTAAAGGGATGAATAATTAACTCATCAACCCCTGAAAAACAATGGACTCTTCTGAAAATCAATGACTCATACCAGTCCAAATGTATCTTTAGGGGTAAATGGGTTAAACCTGAATTTTGATATTGATTATTCTGATTTTTTTTTTTTTTTCATTTTTTTAGGCTGATCATGATTATCAAAATGTTTGTACCCCACTATCAGAGAAAGGGTAAGTATTATATACATATAGGCTAGGGTTGTAACAATTACACTGTACCCAAAGTTGATATGGCCGAAGTGGCCAAGTGGTTAGAGCAATGAACTATGAACCATGAAGTCTCTCACTTCTACTCAGTGCAGTTTGAGTCCTACTGGAACTGAGCTGATTTTTTTTTGTGAGAAAGTTTGTCAGTTTACTTGCGGAAGGCCAGTGGTCCCTTCTGAGGTACGTTGTAATCAGGATCTCTCCTCCACCAATAAAAACTGGCAGCCACCATTTGACTGAAATTGTCAAGTGTGGTGTAAAACAACATTCAAATTAAACAAACCCAAAAATTAAAAATTTATCATTTAAATATTTGTGACTCTGATTCCTATTCCAATAGTTGCCGCCTTCTACATACATGTACATTTAATTTTCTTTAATTCCTTGCTATCAGTCTTTCTCAATACACAGACATAAAATAACATATGCTGGTAACTGTTTGTGTGTTGTTGTCAGGATAATATCAGGATATTCGGAACATAAAAGATTAAAAAACATAAAACAGGTTCAATATTTAGGTTTGTCCGGTTGTCTGGGACTAGTCCATTTTGCACTTCTCACTTGTCCGAAAGTTTGATTTTTATTTTTTTTTATTTTTTTTTTTACGCCATACTCAACAATCTCAGTCATATGATGGCGTCCAGTTTTTATTGGTGGTGGAGAAACCCCGGTTACCCGGGTAAAGACCACCGACCTTCCGCAAGTAAACTGGCAAACTTTCCTATATAACCGAAAGTTTGAAGATAAAAATCAATTCAATGTAGATTATTCTTGTTTAAACATAAACAAATTCATTTTCATTAGTGTTGACCCTTGTAAGTTTTGAGCAGTTCAAAGTCACCTGTATGTGTGTGTATGTTTGTATGTATGTGAGTATATACAATTATGTTGATCTCTTTCAGGGTCTGTTTCTTTTTATGCCCGGGCACAGCAGCTTGGAACAGGTAAACAGTTTTACAGTTTTATACCCTTACTCCCGCTGTAGTGGTTTGTTATATTTATGATTAACTAGCAACTTTACCCTTGTGAATAAACGGGAAGACACAAGTTTTGTTATTTTGTTGTTTTACATATGTTCAAGAACTTGTCAAATACATTTCAATAATTTCAATTTTCTTTGAAGTACCATGAATTTTTATCTATGCTGTACAGCGCCATTTTTTTGTAATGTTTTATGCCAACAGAGCAGATTGAATATATTATCATATATTCTTATTATTTTCATATTTTATCATGCATTTTACCATACTGATATCTGCAAAGGGAATGGAACAAACAGACTCACGTAGAGTCTCATAACTATTACGTTCATTCCAAGACCTCGTTGTGGAACAAACACTATCAGTCCTTTGTATACAGATGTACAGTCAAACTGTCTGTAAAGGCCACTATGGGGAAACAGGCAAAATTAGCATTATAGAAAAGTTAGCAATGGTACCCTTTATACAGAGGTGGTCTTTAATGCAAATTTGACTGTATATTAATCAATGAAGATGATATACTCTGATGATAGTTTTCTTTGTTAGTTCATATTGTGATATATTTTGATAACTTTTTTTTCCCCATGCAGTTTATCCGGATGTCCGGAGGCAGCCATTAGCAATATTTACAATGCCGTGAAATGTGGTGTAAGCCATGGTGCGATAGGTGTCATCGCTTGTAACTGGACAGGCAAAGGCTACATGACCAGTCAACTGTTCGCTTGGCCCGGATTTCTACTCAACTCAGGGCTGGCCTGGAATTCCAACTGTCATCAAGTTAGTAACAAAAACCATAATACACATATACAATGTATTACAGTGGAACCTGTCTTGAACGACCACCTGTCTTGAGAGACCACGTCTCAGTGGCAGATGGGATGGTCTTTTAAGATGCATGTTCTACCGTATTATGTATAAACTCAAAATTCAATTTCTAATTGGTCAATTTGTACTTGTGATAATTGAAAGAAACTGGATCAGTAGAATCCATGCTCAATGGCCATAAGCGCCGAGCGTAAGCCAAAATTTGAAGCCCTTCACCAGCATTTGGTGACGTCTCCATATGTGTGAAAGATTCTTGAGTGGGATGTTAAACAACAATAAACAAACAAACAACTATGCGACAGGGCAGTATTATACCCTTACGCTATACTTCCTATCAGTAGCCTTAAATCTCTAGGCCAATACGTGTACACGTACAACATTTTCCCAACTTCAAAGACTGACGCAATTTTCTCATCAGTTAAGATCACGTGAAAGAGGAATGACGCAACTTCTATATATGTCCAACTTCACAGACGGATCTTGCCAATACACAGTAAGGGGAACTTGACCAAAACTCATTTGCATATTAATTGTGCGCAAGAGTTGTTAACAGTCCAGTCTATCATTTTTAATGTCAATTCTATCACAAGAGAATAATGGTAAAAAATAATCTAAAAGTAACATTCTAAAGCAAATTTATAATATCTTAAAATTCATAAAGGATGCCAAACTGACCTTTAACAAGTCTTGTAAACCTATATTTTTCAGCCAATTGTTACTATATTTTCGTCATTTTAAAAAGCAAAAATATACAAATAAAAGTGTGTGAAATTTCATTCTCTGAAGTTGTGTTATATGTTGCTGAAATGTGTAATTTTGCATCATCAATATAATGTGTTATTTAAACCCATACTGCAAAATGTGCTTTGACTTGTTCACGATAAACAACTTAGCACAACAAAACTGCATTGATGTTCCATCAACTCGTAAAAAGAGATAAGAGATATACACAGGCATAAAAATTCTTAAATTCCTATATATTTTGTAAAAATTGTTTGAGAAAACCAGTTTGACAATGTTTTTACTTGCAGTTGATTAACGTAACCTTACTATTTGTATATGTATACAACACTTGACCTGACCTATTATCACAAAATATATAAGAATATAAGATTGGTTTTTTTTGCCTGTGTATATCTTTTATTTGTTATTGTTGTACATTAAGTGCAATTAGTAAAAGTAGGAAAAATTCAAACAATTCTTTTTTTAAACAAAGCTAATGCAAGAATGGTTTTCAGTGCGTAAATCAGTGGTATTGGGAACACGTAGAACATTTTTCAATGTTAAAAGAATAAAGTTATTCATGAAGCTATATCAAATGTATTAATACATTTCTTCCAGAGAATCATTTCATTTTGAAGATATCCATATACAGTCAAAATTGCCACCTCTGTATAAAGGGCACCTGCCTATAATGACCATTTAAACATAACCTTTGTTAACCTTTTTATGACATATAAACCTCTGTATAAAGGCCACCTGTCTATAATAGCTACTTTTGCATGTTCCCTTGAGTGGCTTTTTTAGACAAGTTTGACTGTATTTTTAATTTCTATCAATTTTTTGGGATCTGTTATTATCAAGTGTTTGACTTTATGTAACACCCCTTTGTCTTTTCAGGACTACCTTTATTCAAATCTGGCAGAGTTATTAAATTGTCATGTATTCTGTGATAGTAAATCAGTCGTCGGTCAAATTGTGATAGAGCTTGGCAGAGCTGAAACTTACATAACAAGATTTGGGAGATCACAAGCAGGTAAGAGAGAGAGAGAGAGAGAGAAGGAAGAGAGACAGAAAGAGTGAGAGAAACAGTGAGAAAAACTGACAGACAAAGAGCGAGGAAAATAGTCAGAGAGAGAGAGAGACATACAGACAGAGAGAGAGACAGACAGAGATAGAGAGAGAGAGACAGACAGACAGAGAGACAGACAGACAGAGAGAGAGACAGACAGACAGAGAGAGACAGAAAGACATACAGAAAAAGGAGTAGAGACAAAAGGGGAGGGAGAAAAACAGACAGAAAAAGTGGAAGAGAAACAAAGAGAGATAGGGAGGGAGAGGGAAAGACAGAGAGAAAAAAATGGGATGTAGAGACAGACAGACAGACAGAGAGACCAACAGAGAGAGAGAGGGATATCTTTACAATGAAATGTTCAAATTTTACTAGTTCTGCTCCTCAACAGTGGAAGCAAATTTTGAGCCTTAAATACGTATTTCAGACAAAATATGTATGAGTCACAAATTTGATAAAATTTATTCCCTATATATATATATATATATACTGTGCAACTTCCGAAAATCGATCCTCATTCGGACCATTAAATTTGTCTGGTTTTCGGAGGGTTCGGTTTTTGGAAGTTGGCCGAAAGCCAGTAATTCCGGTCATTCTGGTTTTATACACTACTGTCCATTCCAGTTTTTATATGTACTGTGTATTCGCCTTCATACATTGTGTATCTTATCGATGTTTTTTGTCAATACCTACTGTGTTAATCATTTGAATTTCATTATTTAGACGTAGTGTTTCTTGATTTAAAAGTTGACAGTGTCGTGTGTTCTCGCTCGCATCTTGAAAAATCAATATTTGACATAGATTCTGATTACAAGTAATTAGGCTCTTGTGGGATACTGTCTTACGGGACACTTGTAAGTACTTTCCATGGCTTGTCAAAAAATGTTTTGATACAACAAACTCTATATACAGCTTGTTAGATCTATAAATTGTTTTAATTCATCATTTACCAGGAAATTATTTCTATAATTATACATCTATAAGCATTCATTTGGAAATGAGAAGTGTGCCATGCAGTTGAAAAATCAAGATACCTTTGTTTAATTTGGATAGAAATCCTTTTTCAAACGTCTAGTTAATTACCGTTAATGTCAATCGAAACACAGCACGTGATACAAAAGCGATAATGACCCGAGGCAAATTACTTGTGTACATGGGAATATACAGTCGTGAAATCATGCACGTGTTAATGATCTCTGTCACGGTTGAACAGCGTAGCGAAGTCGCCACAGGTAAGTTCGGTATTAGGAGGGAAATTTAAGTACAATAACATGATTCCGCTGTGAAAATTTGTCCAGTGTCCACATTAGATGATTCGGTTTTTAAAAAGTTTTTTTTTACTATAAAATAATAGAGGAAAATCCGGACATCAGCAACATGATCGGTATCAGAAATGATCGGTTTTTAGAAGGATCAGTTTTCAAAAGTTGCACTGTATATGTATATGTGTGTGTATATATATATATATATATATAAAACTGTCAATAAGAATATTAACAGATTATAAAAGATCCACACAAGTGAGAGTTTTAATGACAATATATTTAGTACCATTATTTTACGAAAATAGGTCGATATATTTTTTTTCTCTTAAAATGATGCCTCGACCTATCACCGCATCGACTTATCTTAAAAAAATAGTGAAATATTTAACTTGTATCAGCAATTCCCATTCTAACATCGAAATTTCCACAGATAAATCTAGGGGTCTACTCCAAATACTCATTTGTATTTACACTTAATACGACTGTTAAATGTTACCTCATGTGTCGTAATGCACGTTCATAATCAAGTGACAAAATAATTATCTTTAGTTACAAATCATTGGGATTCAAGACTGTGTCAGAAACTGCGTAATAAAAATACATTGTTTACATTGTTTAACGGACAGTTTATACTTTTGAATGATTCCCTTATCTCGGCACCCCACTGTGAAGTTTGAAGTCTTCATTCAGACTTTCAGGGACACTACAAGCTTTGTTCACTGAACGTGACCTTCAACTGATAAAGGATCGCGCCGGCAGTCTTTGAAGTTCAGTTTTGGAAAAAGTGTTACGTAAATTAATTGACACTAAACCAAGTTATTTTGTTTGACAATTGCAAAAGCATAATAATTTAGGTCAATGTAAGGATAAGACAAGGAATTGAGGTCGCTTTGTAAAACAGCATAAAGAATTTAATGATGGACAGGTATCCTAATGGCTATTATGCTTGTATACTCAGTACACATTAGTAATATAAGTCTGGATAAAATGCAACTTCTATGCTTTTAATCACTCCTATTTAATATATTGTACCGTAAAAATAGGCCGATATCTGATTATTTTAGTATTTAAAAACGTGTTGCACCAGTTTTTTATAAACGATGCATTTTTATGTTCTTCCATTCATGTTTCCATCTCTGCCGACATCGACCTGTCCTAACACTTCGACCTATCTAATACCTAAACCTGGATTTTTGCTAAAAATCGGCCATTCGACCTATCCCCCATATCGACCTATAGGCCATAAAATACGGTAATGCGTGTGTATCTTTTGTAGATCCTTGATATCTTAACACACTTCTCCTATCTTAACATCAGGTTCATTTCAGACCCTCTGATTCCTCTTTCTAAATTTAGACATATATACATGTATATATATTTCCTGCACTATCTTTCCTTACAGGTGGTGACACTCAGAAACTACCTAGTGACCATGGGTCAATCTTGTTTCAGCTATTGGTCAACCCTGATTCTGTACCTTTAGAACATATATCAGCAGATACTATTCAGGTAAGGCGATTTTCCACCTTTAGAAAATTTAGCACTTTTCTGATTTGAACATATTTGCAGGTACAGTAGAACCTGTCTTGAGGTCACATTTTAAAAAACCATTCTTGCATTAGCTGTGTTTACTCCCCAAAGAATTATTTCCATTTGCACTGCTTTAACTTCTTGCACTTGATGTACAATAACAAATAAGAGCTATACACAGGCATAAACAAATCTTATATTCCTATATATTTTGTGAATGTACGGTCAGGTCCAGTTTGGTATTTATATACAAATAGTAAGGTTGAGTTAGTCAGTTGCAAGTGAAAAAGTGCTAAACCTGGGTTTTTATAGCAATTTTCACAAAATATATAGGAATTTAAGAAATTTTATGCCTGTGTATATCTCTTTTTTGTTATTGTGATTTGTATATCAATCTAGGTAGTAAAAAAGAAGAAGAAGATTAAAAAAAAAAACCCACATCTAATGCCCCTTTCAATATCTTTATAAATAAAACATGTCATATTTCAACAATGTAATCACATTTCACTGTTGTTCATTTCAGAGAGCTGTAAGGCACATAAAGAAGTGTGAAGAAGAACTTTGTAAAGCTTCAACACAGTGTCCATCTGGTGCTCAGATCATAGAAGAACTTCACCTAACATGTGACCTTATGTTGTTGTCTTCCAGGTCAGTATTTTATGATCGGAAAACTGAATTTACTCTGGATTTTCATGCAAGTGATAAATGGTTCGTGAAAAGAAAACATAGTGGAATCCCGTCGTCTCAAAGTTTACAGGGCCATGTACATCACTTTGAGATATTCGTAAATTCGAGATAACCAACATTTTAAATAATGTAATTATATTTATCTATCATTCAAATCCATCAGGCCCACTGGTTCAATTTTGACACAACCAAAATTTCAACTCATCCGATTTTGACATAACAAGATCCATGGTACTTTGAGTTAATATAAATGTTTTGAAATTGAAATATTTTGAATTAATTCATCATGAAAATGATATTCAATGACAGGAGAAAATTATTCAAAATCAAGAATCTAAATCATTTCCAGAGAACTAGGGTTCTAAAAAAAGCATTTAAAGTTTTAACATTTTAAGAATAATTTGGCAAGAATTTATCTAAATCTAGACAGTCTTAATTAGTTTGTATAGTTCTGCATGATACTTTATTCCAGGATTTGCAGGTCGTTAGTACTGTCTGGTCGTAATCCGGGAGGCATTACTGGTTATGCTGTTGTTAATCTTGGAATGAACAACTTGCCGGCTACAGTAAAGACAGATCTAGCAAACAGGTATGTAATATCCAGATTTATCATATAATTCCCACTAAATACAATGATTTTGCATATGTGATATCAACCAAATTAGCATTGCATATCGGCTGGGGGTGTGATATGGCTTCCAAATCCATTTTGTGATTCCAAATCCATATCATGGGGCATGATAACTATAATCCACACTATCTGCATCAGAGCATGATTTCTGTTTTATTTGTCATTTGAAAAAATACATGGAATATAAAAAAATTTCAGATACCAAAGTATAAATCAATAGAATGTCCAGGACAAAGATACAAAATCCGGTAAAAATGGGCAAACACGGACCTCTGGAAACCAAGAGGTGGGATCAGGTGCCATGGAGGACTAAGCATCCCCTGTTGACCGGTCACACCCGCCGTGAGTCCACAGTCAAGTCCAATGAAACACGTGAGGAGTGTATCCTCGTCACAATTGGTACAGACGTCTCAACAACCGCCAACAAAAAGGCAACTCAACATTTCACTTAGTGAAACAGAGTAGTCGCAATCAAGACTATTATACCGACCGTAAAATTTGCGGAACGTTGACATTAAACGTGGTTTTCGATATCCCTGTGTCAATAATTTGTCAGTGAGTAGTTTACCTCTGTATATGAAATCTTCATATGTTGTACACGCCCTGGCATATCGGATCATTTGTGAAATATAAACTCCATATGTGGGTGAAATGTCATCCGGTAGTGAGAATGTACTGGAGTTTCTTGAAAAAAAAAATAGATAATGGAACTACTGTGTGTCCCAGCAAAGCCTGGAGAGTGTTTTTATTAAGTTTACATCAAAGAAACCATCATATCAATAAAATTGCTATTTTATTTAAAGAAAGTCATGGTCGTAATCATTTCTGCATTCAAATATTAAGGAGATCCTCCAATACTCGAGATCCTAGTTAAACCCTTTATGATTTTCAGATCACGATTGGTAGTAATGGCAGCAGCCATTGTTGTTGTTGTTGTTGTTGATTTTCTTTGGAACTGTCTGTTATTTTTATTGGGGTGTATATATCTCATCACTGGTAAGTCACCATAAACATTGGATTGAAAATACTGGCAAAACATCCCTGCATATGAGACTCTTCTGCTGACTTATGCACAAGAATGTTGTTTGTAAACATTTGGTTTCATTTCCAAGGAAGATAATGAATAGAGTTTGTTAAGATTTGCTGTATGTTGAAACATAATCAAATGAGGGTAAGAGTTTATGACTCTGGTTATTTTTAATGACTGCATAGATGATGTTCCCACATAAAGTTTTTTTTTTTTATGAATACAAAAAAACACTCTCCAAAGTTGCTGGGACAATTAGTAGATGGTATCTCATAGAGAAAAAACATTTAAAAAAAACAAAAACAAAAACCACAGCTAATGCCCCTTTAATTTTTGTACTATTTTTAACAGGTTGTTGGAGTTACTTGATCCTTACAGATCAACATGGAGCGGAGGATATCTGTCCAGTGTGGGGTTACAAGACTCAGAATATATACTTCATAGCTTACTGAAGATACTCCTTCCAGACCAGGAAGCTGAAATTCTAATAGCGAAGAAACAAAACGGAGAGTGATAAGAAATTTAGTAAACTGCAGAGCTGGAATCGTGATATGACCAACATTTTTGTTTAGCAATACAATTTTTATACTCGTACTGGTTTCTGATTACCTTTGAATTGATACCATGCAAAGCAGGCTGTAATGTTTAGTTCTTTTACTGTCGGCTATAGACTTAACAAAAAGGTGTAAGTCTTGTTAAATGTGAAGTAAATGTAAAATGACTTAATTTTGTTCGGTTGAAATTTAGCACTTTTGCATATTGAAATATTTTCAGATGTAGTTAAAAGTTTTGTTAATTTTGTTAAAATTTAGTGCGTTGAACATTGGTGACCATGTACTTGAGTACCTTCGTATTTGTGTTCATATTTACTTACAAAACGCCCCTAAAATTTGGTGCTTTTATGCCAGTTGTGCGAAAATTGCTAAAATTGGGAGTGCACTGTTTCCTTGAGAATGTTTTAAATCTCGAGTAACCTAGTCTAACTGAAAGTGATAGATCTGAAATAGTGAGGCAGCTTTTAACCCAGTTGTACAAATACAACAGCACTGAAATAATTCTGAACAAAATGATCTAGAAAAGTCTTCAACTCATCAACCCCTGAGAAACAATGAACTCTTCTATAAATCAATCACTCAGGTGAGTCCAAATGTGTCTTTCGGGGTGAGTGCGTTAATATGATATGCCTTTGAACTGACTCTAAATAACTCAAACTGTGAAACTTGGAACTAATTTAATTCTACAGCCTTAGATTATGATACAGTGTGGATTTCATGAAGAAATATTTTAAATCTGATACACTGTGTACCTGGAAATTTTCTCTCCCGTTAAATTTTCGCCATTTTCTGAGGGGGCAAATTTAAAATGAACGTGAACATTTCAGGCTTAATCACTGTAGCACAGACAAACATAACATACCATCCATGACACAATGGTAATAATAGTCAAATTTAAAATGAGGTGTCTATGCTTTCTGTGGAAAAAAGGCGAAAATAAACAGGGGCGAAAATTTCTATATCTGCAGTAGTGCAAACCCTTAGATTCTATATCATATAGATGTTGTGCAGCTCTTTTTTTAAATCTAATATAGGACAGACCCTTAGATCCTATATTATATGGATCTTGAGTATTTATTTTTAAATTTAATATATATAGTACAGAGCTTTAGAATCTGTACAAGGTGGATGTTGTCCAGAGTTTTTTTAAAACTTATATATATGTAGTACAAACCCTTATATTCTATACAGTATGGATATTGTGCAGATCTTTTTTTTTTTAAATCTAATATAGTAAAAAGCTTTAGATTCTATACAGTGTGGGTCATGTTCAGAGTTTTTTAAATCTAATATATTTCAAACCTTAAGATTCTGTATAGTATGATCAATGGATCTTGTGCAAATCTTTTTTTAAAATCTAATATTGTAAAGAGCTTCCGATTCTATTCAATGAGGATCTGGTGCAGATCTCTTGAAATCTAATATAGTACAGAGCTTCAGATCTATATAATGAGGATCTTGTGCAGATCTTTTTAAAATCTAATGTAGTACAGAGCTTTCAAATCTATACAATGTGGATTTTGCAGCAGTATGTAGCTTCAGAGTCGTACAATGTTTTTGTGCAAAAAATCTTAATATATTACAGAGTTTCTGATTATTTACAATGTGAATCTTGTGCAGATCTTTTAAGATCTGTAGTACTTTTGTCAAGTTGCAAGCCTTAGATCTGACATTTTAAGATGGCTATGAAAGTAGCAACAAAGGCTACTACACCAGTTATCATCTCAAAATCATCTCTATTAGTCATTGAACTGACAATATTTAGTGTCATACGATGATGTCTTAGATCTGACATCACAAAACAGCTGTTAAAGGTGTAACATACACCCAATTATCATCTAAAATTCACCTTTAGTAGACATTGAACTAGCACTATTTAGCGTCAAGACGATGTATCTAAGATCCATCATCACAAAACAGCTGTGAAAAGAGCAACATACACCAGTTATGATCGCAAAATCTATTGAAGCTATTGAACTGATAGAATACCTGTTGAGAAAGCGGGAAGACAATTCTAACTTAGAACTGTATGATATAATTGATGTTCTTATAGATCTGATAGATATACAGCTGTATACACACTTGATACTTCATACATCCCCAGTCATAACAGGTATTTTCAATATTCCTTTGGGAATGGGACCTGGGCATTTTGAATTTTGAATTTAAGCAACTTTTTATTTGATATTGGGAAATCTAGAAATGCACAAAACTGTATGAAAATTTAAGCATCTCTTCAAATTTATTTTCATTTGACTTCAGTTGGGAGATTTTGACTGCAAATTGGGGGAATGTTTTTTTTTTTTTTTTTTTTTTTGTAATTGGGAATGGGGCCTTATTTCGGCCCCCTATGATAGGGTGGAAAATCCCTGCATTACCAAAACAGTGTTCTTCTAGCTCATCATGGAAAATACACAAACCTTTCCATGAATAAAGCCTTTCATTTTGGGGTTTTTATTTTTTTAGCTACAAATACTGCAATGAGTTTGTTTAATTGTTGTTTTACATGGCGGTGGCCAAAGTTCAGTAGAAAACATGAATATATTTTACCCAGGAAAAGATTACTGACTTCCCAAAGGAAACTGGCAAACTTCCCCATTTACTAGTAATAAGCTTAGCTTGGTTCCAGTAGGAATATTCAAAATGTTCCAAAGTTATGGGACTTTAATTTAAAAATTTGCATATTTCCTCCATGTCCTACACATCCTTTTCATTTTTTCAAAATTTTCAGTACCTCATTCCATAGCTACAGGACTAATAAGCAGGCCCATAACCGACTTTGCTTGTGTTTGTTTATACCTTTTACTCAGTCTTACAGGATGATGATTAACTGACAATTTAGTGCTGTGAGAATGGAAAATAATGAATCTAATTAATTCACCCCTTAATACATAATTGGATGGGGCCTTATCAAAATGGGAAGTAGAGTTCATCAATTTTCAAGGGTGTAGGAGTAAGGTAGGTGAATTGTTGGCATTTTGAGTGATTACTATTTGTATGCCTATTATTTGGTGTTGATTTTTAATCTATTTATTACACATTATATTCAATGACTTTGTCATATCTTAAGATCTCTCCTACATTAAATGAGTTAATTTAAAAGTACTCAGTAATTCTGTATCTCTCAGGACAATCTCAGTTTCTCAGAAATAAAACCATCATCAAGGTGCTAAAATGACCCCCATAAATAGATTCTTTTTATCGTAGATAGATCTACTTCAATTCTTTGATATTGAATCACCATCATTTTACTATAATGACTAAATATTATTCTTGTGTATGTTGTGTGATTGGTAAGATATATCATATCATACATGTTCTACCAAAACCAACATTTTTCTTGGATTCTGTTTTTATATAATAACTATCAAACATATTTGTTACTGTGATTCGTTCCATTTGAAAAACTCTGAAAAGGTAATCAGTGAAACAGCTATCCAAAAATATTGTTTATATGTGTTTATGAAAGGTTTAAGTTTTTTGTACTAAATCAGTTGGTTTTTTTTAGGGAAAAATGTATTGGGTATATGCTTTGTGTTTTAACTGTAAACAAAATTACTACAGTGGAACTCCCCCTATTAAGACCACCTCAGAGTGGTCTGATTATTGAGGTGGTCTCTTGAGTGAAGGTCTGGATTTATCTAACAGTTATTAAGAAATTTTAGGAGGCTAAATATTTACTATGTTAAATGTGAGATGGTCTCTTTAGCGAGGTGGTCTTTTGGCAAGGTTTCACTGTATACTGGGGCCTGTTTAATGAAGAACTTAGATGTGTTTTTACAAAATATTTGGGTTTTTATTTCTTTAGCTTACCTCTATGAAGTTGAAGCAGGGAGGGATGAGGTCAGGTTGACCTGCTTCTACTGCTCAAATGTCAACTGTCTTACACTTGCTTGGACTAGCACATTCTTAGCATGTGCTATGCTTCAGATGCTACTAGACAAGTCTATGTTTTCAGCATGATGACCCCTTTTTTGGACATACAGTGAAACTTGTATATAACGCCGCAAGAAAACTGGTCGTTATAGGGAGCTGGTCTTTAAATAGAAGTTGATTTGTACATAAATGGTACTATTGTGGACAGCAAGACTAGGTGGCCTTAATATGCAGGTGGTCACTAAAGCAGGTTATACTGTACTGTATACCTGGAAATTTTTGCTCCTGTCTAATGTATGCCATTTTCGCACTTGATGAAAGGGTGAATCTAAAATGAAAGCGAAATTTTCAAGCTAAATAACTGAAGCAGAAACATGAAACTGTGGTGAATCAGAGCAAATTCAAGATAGAGTGAATTTGATTTCCGTCTTAAAAGGTTGAAAATTATCAGGTAAACAATGTTTTTTCAATGCTTGGGTTAAGAAGATTGGTTGAGATTGTGTTAATTAGAGAATGTTAAATATGTTAGGTAGAAGGTAAGCCTTCGTTATCTATGAAAACTCTTAACGTTTTTTGGTTATTTTCACAAACAATATAAACATAGCTTATCACATTTTTCTGGAGATAAGAGAGATGTATTTGTCCAGCATTAATGCCATACTTCAATTTTTAAATTTTTTTATGTCATCTTTCTTGTGGGTAAAATATGTTGCATTGAAAAAAAATATGAATAATATTGGGGAGATTTATGTCTACCGTATTCGGCCGTGTATAATCCGCACTCTTTTCACTCTAAAATTTGTCTCAGGCAGGGGGGTGCGGATAATACAGTAATACATATTGGGGCAGGAATTACTGCATGAGATCGATGTGGGTAGTAAGTCTGACTAAGTTTTTTCGTACTAACGATGAATGAGTCGATGTATATCATCATTATTCCATTGTAAATATTATCATTGCTTAGGTATGCGTCTACGGTGACGATGAATAAATAAATAAATGAATCTTGGTGTCTTTTATTTTTATGTGTTTCAGTTTACAACTAGGCTAGATTACACAGGCACTTGTGTAATGCAATCCTTTGATCCAGTGTTTTGTGATCGGTGATGGATTGCATAACGCAAGTGCCTGTGCAAGGCTAGCCTAGTTGTGATGTTTGGTGAGGAAACGGAATAGTACAGTACCTGTTTCTTATCTTCATCATGAAGTTTTGGTATTATTGAAAAATAGAACAATCTCAACAAGAATTCTAATAATTTTTTCACGCTGGTGAATGACGAAGCGAACAGCCATGTTGTAACTAAGGGGGCTAAATGGAACAGCAAATATGTAGTATCCTTTAGTTTCGTATTTGCATTGTTTGTTTCGAGACAATTTCTATACATTAATAAATAAAACGATGTTTTCTGGTTTTTTTTTTCTGTGGTGGAATGTTATTTTACACTATACCGGTAACTCTCTTACTACAGTACATCTACAGTGTAGTACTAAGTTGCGGAACATGCCAATTAATACGATGGTTTAATTTTAAATTGAAAGCATGATAAAAGGTATAAAATAACAATGCCACACAAAGGAAATTAATGTTTGTTGTATATGTCTCTACTTATAATCAATGATGCGTGTAACAGACAACCGTATACATGGATCTGTTTATACATCCCTTTGTTTCAATAATTACGCTATACACGTGTATTCTGGATATATAGATCGCTTGTGTACAAGTGCTCACCGCTAATTAAAATTGTTACAAACTTTTATGTCGCCGATTTCTGCAAATATATACTATCTATTTCAAATGTTGTTCTAAAAAATACTATTAATTAAATATATAGGCTACCACACCAGCAAGAATAAATGATAGCGCTGTAATTAACGGAATGTAATTTTACAAAGACTTCGACAGATGTTTTGATATTTCTTTTGTCAGTTATTCTAAATCATTAATTTGCTTATCATATCCCTTATCTAATATCTCGAATAAATGTATCTAAAATAAATATTTATCTATTTCTTTCAAATACCGATCTGAGAATTATGAAATATTTCCGATCGTCATACTGCACTTATACACAATAACAATGAATCTCGCCGACGATTTTCGGTCATACGGCCGTGAAAAAAGTAAATGCGTATTATATGCACGAACTCCTTTTTTCTCCGAGATTTGATGCTGAAATGGGGGGTGCGGATAATACATAAATGCGGATTATACACGGCCGATTACGGTATGTTATAATTATACTTTAAGGAGAATAATTATGTTTTTATTTTTGTGATATTTAAGTTGCAATACAAATCATGATGCTGTATTCATTTTTAAAAAAATTGTTTTTATTTCTATGTCACATGATACTTCACTTCCACCAATCAGGTGCTTGATAGTTTTAATATGTTGTATTTAGTCTTGAAATGTGGGTTGTGTAATACTTGTGAACTTTAACACATAGAACACACATTAGGCCAACAGAGATTAATCTCTTGTTTCTCGGGCACGATGTTCTTAAAAAAGATGAGGAAGGATGGCGTTTATTTTATTGTTTTCAATAAAAATTTAATGGTGCATGGGCTCAAATTGGATGCTTGCAGGTCTGAGAAACAAGAAATCAATTTTATTTGGCCT
Source organism: Atrina japonica (assembly GCA_030159075.1). Lineage (NCBI taxonomy): Eukaryota > Metazoa > Mollusca > Bivalvia > Pterioida > Pinnidae > Atrina > Atrina japonica. The sequence continues at coordinate 169,081 of BROG01000274.1, forward strand.
TACGATTTATCAGTGATTTGACATTGATCACATGATATTCTTAACTTAACCATTAACCACATGATCATCACATGATTTTGGATATGGTATTCAACACGCATCTGTCAATCACTTAACATATATCACATGACATTCATTGTTCACAAATCAATCACTTGGTAGAAACACATGATAGTCTTAACATAGCCATCAACCACATCAGTACCTCAATGATTTTGAATAAGGTATTCAACACACATCTGTAAGTCACTAGACATATTATCACTAGATATAAATCACCTGATATAAATATATTACCAATCAGTTACTAGACATATATCACATATTTATTTATTACCAATCAGTCACTAGACACATATCACATGATATTCATTTATCAACCAATCAGTCACTTGATATAAATCATATGATATTCATTTATCACCAATCAGTCACTAGATATACATTGTTCACTTATCAGTCAATTGAAATAGGTCACATGATATTTAAATTACACACCCAAATGAAGATACTTGTTCTTGTCATCAGGGTTGTGTAAATACATCTTAAATCACAAAAATCAAATTTTGACTTGATGTTGTAAATATAAGATAATAACATTGTATGAAAAGAGGTAGAAATAACCATGGTTATATACAGTAGAACCACACTATTAAGACCACCTGACTGGCTCAGAGTGCTCTGATTTGTGAGGTGGTCTTAAGGTCAGGTTCCATTGTATATGTTTTTTTGTAGCTTTGAATTCCGTTTTATAAACTGCAATATATTGTACATGTACATGTGACTCCTTGCCTTGGTGCAACAATGAAATGAGTTTCTGTGACACAGTGATTGTATTCAAAAAGATAAAAGGAAATGAGTTTTATCATGATTATTTGTCATTGAGCCAGTTGTTAGGATTGAGGTATGCAAACTGCCTAGTTTTGATAGTTTAGAGCAAGTGATTGCCAACACAAGTAGTTGAAGTGAAGAGCTGTTTTCAACTTAGAATTAGTTACCATAGTATATTTACTGTAGTGTGGAAATGATAATCTGGGATGTCTTTGATAATTTAAGAACATTATAAATATATTTTATAGAATTTATGTGTTACCGGTAACAAACATGTACAAGTATTTATTTTTATAATCAGTTTCATATGCAAATATATTCATGTTATTATTATCTCTCTTTGTAACTTTGGTTATTGATGCAGCTGTCTGTGTAATTGTACAGTGGAACCTCGCTATTAAGGGCACCTTACTGACTGACTCAAAGTGGTCTGATTAGTGAGGTGATCTCATGCTTGTAAAACTTTTTCAATAGACTGGAAATTCACAGTCTGAAATGTGAGGTTGTCTCTTCAGCAGGGTGGTCTTTAGGCGAGGTTCCACTGTATATCATTGTACATGTATTTTAATATATATACCAACCAAAAAAAAACAACATTTTATTTCAGTGCCATCTTCCCCTGCTTGTATAAACTGAAAATTCTTGCAGTTGTCTTGATTGGTTATATATATTTATAAAAGCTAAATTTTTATGATGATAGACTTAAAATTAAATGTGTGCAATTTGAAATAATAATTGTTGACTGAAATTCATTTTGACATCACTGATCTTCCAGTTTGTGGGATATGTTTTAACACTCAAGATTACATGTTATATAGTAGCCTAAATATATCCTAATAATTATTTGCATGTATTATTTTTCAAATATTACTGGTTCAATAAATAATTTATTTCAAGATGATGATGTGTGTACGAGAATTTTTAGATAGCATCATAGAATCTTATGTCCTCTCTTGATCCATGTTTATAATGGGACTTTCTTTCCTCCTAAAATCTGGGTCCAGAGTCCGAAAAAATTGGGAAAATATACAACATTTTATATTAAAACAGAAAAACATATAATCTGAGACATTTATTTGAAAATATTGTATTCTCTTTTTTTTAATTCCAAATTGAGATTTTTTGCATATTGTGGGGTAAAATACAAGCCATTTTTATTGAATTAAGAATGGGCCCTGTAACTGGACCCACAAACATTGCCTTGGAAAATTGCTTGTACATTTATAAATAATATCATGGTTGTGTCTTGTACAAAATATCTTGTAAATCTATGTACAGATGTATGCTATATGTATCTGTTCTTCCACAACATTTCAGGAAAAAAAAAATTTTTTTCAAACTCATAATTTTGTAATAACTACATCAAACTTTAAAATAATCTTACTAAAAATCCTTTCAATTGGTATTTTTGTGCATGAGTATACATGTATATAAGTTGATGTGAAAAAACTCAAAATGTGTCTTGGACCCAGTAGATCTTTTTAATTTGTCTATATCACCAGTTACCACCTGGGTTTTACGTACAGTGACACCTGTTTTGAAAGACCACCACATCAACCAATGAAATGTCTTCCAAATCAGGTGGTTCCTCATAAGAGGTTTTATCTCAAGGATTATTTAACCAAGTGGTTTTCAGAATTTGGTCTCACAAGACAAGTGATCTTTTATGATAGTGGTCTATCAAGACAGGATCCACTGTACATATATTAAGGCCAAAAGAAAAATTGTGTGTTCCTCTGGTTACTCCCCCCAAAAAGTAAGGTAGGTAGGTAGCGATTTTAGGGATTTTTGTTTCCAACAGCAAAAACGAACAAGCAATATCTGGCATATCCCTTAGCCATGTGCTGGCATTTTTTTTAAAGCGAGTTGCCAACAAACTTATGGATTCTAATCAATGTGCTACCATTTTTGTTTAAATCAATGTACAGAGTAGAATCATGAAAAACTGAAAGTGAAAGTTTTTTTTTTAATAAAAAGTTTAAGGATCGGGGGTATAAATTAGGGATGGTCAGGTAACCGGAATCTCACATATATATATTTTTTGGCCTTATATAAGGAATTCTAATTTCTCGGATAGTATATATCTTTTCACAGCCATGTGTTCTACTTGTGGATACATTTTCAATACAATACAGTTAAAGAAGGTTTTTTTCTAGTTACATATAATTCAAGTATTTTGTTATACAGTGGAAACTGCCTAAAAAGTCTACTCTCACGAAAGACCACCTGTCTTCTGAGACCACATTCTGAAAACTGTATGGTTAAATAATCCTTCAGATAAAACCTCTCATAAGAGACCACATTTTAGTGGCAGATAGGGTGGTTTATCAAGACAGGTTCCACTGTATAAGAATCTATATATATATATATATATAGACGTCTCCATATGAGTGAAATATTCTCGAGTGGGACGTTAAACAACAATAAACAAACAAAATATATATATATATATATTTATGAAATTCCGTAATAGAGTACTTTAATGTTTTGTAACTTACAATTCAGCACAAGAAGACCTTTTTTGACACACTTTAACTTATCAACAAACGGATTCAGTATAAATCAAAATGTACTGTCAATCAAAACTACCCATACATCTGTCTGTATTTATTTGTATGGCATTATCAAATCAAACATCCCTGGTACATGTACTGTACACACATATATATGGGGCCCCCACTGTCAGAAGGTTAGAGCAATGTGATTTATTAAATCATGGATATCTCTCACCTCGAGTCGAGGCAGGTTCAAGCCCTACTGGACCCTAAATTGATTTTGTTAGAAATTTTGACAGTTTACTTGCCACAGGCTGGTTTTTTTTTTCTGAGTACATTGTAACAAGGTTCTCTCCTCTACCATTAAAAACTAGCCCCCTTATGTATAACTCCAAAAATGGTCAAATGTGGAATAAAATGCCATTAAAACAAGTGTTCTGTGAGTATTGATGAATCAATAAATGTTTCATACCTGTAAAACCATAATTCAATGAATTGTGAACCATTACAAAACCTGTAATGTTTACCTGTGAAACCATAATTCAATGTTTGTTTGTTTGTTTTTGTTGTTTTTAAGGGGGCGATTTGCTTGTTTAACCCTGTCAAATCATATGTACAAGAATTATATAATAGCGATAATTTTTTAAAATGTCTACTTAGTATTTATATTTCAGTCAAAAGCCATTTTGTTTATCTTGTGGCTTGCTAACAATAAATGAAAAGTTAAACATGTACCAATATTTACAGGCAAGGTTTATTATATTTTGGTTAAAAGTATATAATATTATATACACGGGATAAGTACTCTTTTGTCTGGATAATAAAATGGTTTGCAAAATCTGGTTTTCTTTTTTTTCGGGGCCGAGTGGCTAAAGCATCATGTTTAGATCCATGAAGTCTATCACCTCTTGTCGGCACGGGTTTGAGTCCCGCTGGAACTTACGATGATTTTGTGAGAAGTTTTTCAGTTTACTTGTGGAAGGCCGGTGGTCTTTGTAATGGGGTTATCTCCTCAACCATTAAAATCTGGTCACCACCATATAACTGAAAAATTGTTGAGTATGGAATAAAACACGATTAAATTGACTCTTTTTCTTCAGTATATGTCTTCAATATATATATATCTCAATGTTACTACTGACTTAAATTTTACGTGGTCAGTACAAAAAGGTGAGTTTTGAGATCTGAAAAGAATTGACTCACGACTTAATCTGCCACCAGATGGCATGGCACAGTTTATATTTGCCGAATCCAAATTTGAACTTGGAATGGCGTATTTGTCATCAGAATTATATGATACAAATCAAATTCATCAAGAAAGTCAACAGCAGTATGGAACACAAAGTCATCATATTTACTCCACACACACAAGCTCAACTAACTAACACTCAGAATTTATGATGAAACTGGACATGTGTGTATAGTTATGGCATATAATTGTAAAAAAAAAAAATTACGAAAATCAATGTTTATTTGAAGAAAACTTCAGAAAAAAATAGTCTGAGCACATACTCAAATTGTTTAGTAAATTGAAGGTATTTTTCAATTACTATGGGAAAATCATAACTTTTACCCAATTTCTTTTAACATGTACCTAATTGACCAATTGGAACCCTAGATTCTTTGAAGTTGGGCCACTTACTGGTCTAAAGTGGGGTCACTTATTATGTCTGGCCACTTACTGGAGTAAACAATAACAAAGCAATCTGTAATGTAGTTCGAGAAGTTCTGTGACCTAGTTTGTTTACACGTACGTCTATCTGAAACATTTCAACAACCATGTATAGTTTTAAAATGTTTTTATTTGTTCCCATTCATTTTCGTGTTTTTCTCTCATTCAATTTCTCCCTAAATTATGGCAACATACCACCCCAAGTAATTCAGTCATTATAATTCGCTCATATCAACCACTATATTAATTTTAAATGCCTGAATACATAAACAATATGAATGCTTCGACCAAAGGATATCTGGCTTCGATCTGCTTCTTTTTGGACTCAAAAAGGTATGTCCTCTAGATAATCTGAAGCACATTGTTTAAATCCATCTTATTTACATTCAAAATTTGTAACGAAAACCCAAACTATGCAGAATCATATTGCACCTCTCCGACTGGTCACCTAATTCACTGGGCTGCTGATGGATTTCTCCTACACTCCGCGTTCAAACCTTCTGGAAGACTTTGACCAGAAGAGGGTGCTTTAATTATTCAAGTTAGTAACATTCATGTATATCTAGTTATTTGTTCAGAATTTTCAACCATTTTATGATAATTTCACCAGATACGAGTCACTAACTGTTATATGTCGTAACCATCGCTTTGGAGCATGAGAAGAGTCTTTCTGTACAATTTTGACACTTTTAATTTGAAGTCCAGAACAAGCATACCCTGAAATTTCAAAGTCTATTGATGCTGGTCCAATTTCATGTCTGTTGATCTTTGAACCCGTCTGACTTATCAGCTGTAAAAAAAACAAAAATGTAGTTTAAAAATTCAATAAAGAACAAAAAAAAAAGTTAAAGGAAAAATTCAAAAGTCATGACATGATTATGTATTTTAAAGAATGTACCAATAAATTCTTAAAGGCAAACAAGCTGTCAAAATGAATTTTTTTTTTTTGTATTTAAAGTTTCAGTTATTCGACGTTTTATAGAAATAAAATGCATCTAAAAAAAATATCCCAGGTTGAAAAAAAAACTTGTTATAATCGTCTTTGTGAAAAGAAATTGAATGTGAATAATGGGCGAGTAAACATTTGAATTCTTACATGGATGGCATAGGGGCCACCCAAGGGACCAGGTAATATTGACCTTTATATGCAGGTGACCCTTACACACAGGTTCAGTTTAGTTGAAGTATGCAGTCAAGGGACTTGAAAAAACTGGCCTTTATAAACAGGTAATCCTTATATAGAGGTGGCTGCTATAGCAGGTTTTACTGTATAAGCATGATATGTTAGGATTTTCTATGACAATATATCTTTTTAGCCTTTTAAATCAACATTTTGATCTAATTGTGGCATATTTTTTGTAACAAAATGACAGTCTGTATTCCTTCAAGAGAAAAATATTATTTCATAAACGTTGCGACCTCCGCCAATCTGATTACTTTCCAATTAACAAGCAGAGAATTGTGGGTTCTCACCCAATTTCATTAAATTTTAATATTCAATTTTTGTCCAACTTAAAAATGTTTCTATTAACTGCAAAATATTATTCGTTTCAACTCTCACTGTTTTAAAAATTGATCCCCCTAATCAAGACACAAGGAGTGAAAAAGAGCTACACCGTTTAAGAAGCTTTGCGAGTTCTATGTGTAAACTACATATAACTCGCACAGAGAACCATCATATTACAGATTTTTGTTAGTTATTTATACATGTATTGTTTTGAGTCTGTATAACCATGTTCAACTCATCAAATAACCACGAAAAAAGTTGAAGTGAAAATAAAACGTTGACCCTACCTGACCATCCACCTATATAATAACCAAAAATACGACAATAAAGATCACATCTGTATAAAGGGCACCTGCCTATAAAAGCAATTCAAACATAACCTTTGTATAATGAATAAACCTCTTTATTATATTCCGGCCAACTGTCTGTAAGGGCCACTTTTGCCTGTTCCCTTGAGTGGCCTTTATAGATAAGTTTGACTCAATAAAATCTAATCTGACTTTAGTGTGGATGGGAAGACCATACAATAACCCTAGAATCTATATTATAATCCCAAACTCAAACATGAAACATTGGGGCATTGTTCAAAAATGATAGACAGAAATAATGATAAATAAGTGTACTGCGTACCCTAAATTGAGCTATCACTTCCATTTGACTCGTTAATTTTTTTATCTTCCACACTAAATGTCTGTCTGATTGCTGCAGTTCAGCTGTCTGTCCATTCCCCTGCAAATGTTGTGTAATGCTGTGGAAAATACAAAATTCTGCATTAAAATACTTAACAAATACTCTCTAACCTGTACATGTGGTCACCTTTATTAAACAGTCACCTCCCCTAAGAGGCCAGTTTTAATTCCACCCAAACGTTTTCCTTCCTTATACCATTATATACCCAAGACAAATAGTACCCAATGAAAGACAAATCGTTCCCTGTGTATAATTTGTGTTGGGTACAAAACTCCTTGATACCACTCAGAAGTGCTTGATGCGCAGGTTAGATTAGTGGGAATGCAGTTATCAACAAAGAGTCTATTTAAAGATTCATTCAATCGTGTGTTTTTCTAATAGGCTTTCTTTTTCTTTCTTCTGAGACAAAGGTCCTTTTTACATTGATGTCGAAGTTGAATTTACAGGGATAAAGATATATACAAACCCTGTGACAGCTAAAGGAACAGGAATTTTAACACATATGCTAACAGCACTGAAGTTGTTTGGAATTTCACACTTTAATCTAAGTGTTAACATCACGTCCCTGTAAAACACAAAGCATTTTTAAAGTTTTATGGATTACCACCATCACAGTCAAACCATATACAGTAGAAACTGGCTTGAAAGACCACTCTCATGAAAGACCACCTTTCTTCTGAGACCAGATTCAGAAAACCACTTGGATAAATAAACATTTAGATATTACGTCTTTTAGGAGACCACAATTCAGTGGCAGATGGGGTGGTCTCTCAAGACAGGTTCCAATGTACTATCATTTACATGGTTTGTGAGGGTATGATATGTAAATATACGTGGTCACTTAAATTCCTTATATAGCAGTGCATCAGCCATAAATAATTTTTTCACTACTCATACAAACCATACAACAAATTTATATTCTATTTACTAAGATAACAGTTTTAAGAGAAGATAATTTTATTGTTCTTCTTTTTCAGCATATCCATGCCAACTTTCTCCATGTTAAAATGGTCACAAGTCAAAGGTGTGGTTGTAAGATTTAGAATGTGGTATTTGAGTACAGAAATTGATTATGTTAAACTTGAAGTATACCTGTTTCCATCAACATCCTGTATAAATGATTTCAGCCGTAAGGGAAGTCTAAACGTCACATCACCTGCTATGCTATAAGTCATAATGGACAACTGTAAAAACAATGAAACTATTTCAAAGTTGTCCTGGACGGCTGCAAAAATAATAACCATTGAGTCATCGTTTCCTAGACTATAGGTTATACAAATTCTGAATATTTCTCTTTCATATGATGTTTTATATCATAAAAATGATTGAGAAACAACTTCCCAATAGTTTGTGAAATGTCTGATTTTTACAGTGAGTAGATGAATACTTTTGGCCACTCACTGTATGTAATGAATACTTTTGGCCAATCACTGTATATGATGAACACTTTTTGCAACTTGCATGCACACACAAGGAAATAAACAACTACACATATATGGCAATTACTGGTATGTAGTTTGTAATTAATCACAAATTATACAATAAGGAGCAAATCATACTTCACCGATGGATGGATAAACCACAAATACACGATTTTGTTCAAAGTCATCCGAATGAACACACTGATGGAAGTTACAGGTGTCCAGTTGTACTTGATCTCCATAAGCTAAAATATCAAACATGTATCATCAATTAAAGAGGTTAGATATCAAAAATGTACCATCAATTAAAGTGGCTAAAATATGTTAACATGTATCATCAATTATAAAGGGGCTAAAATATCAGTTAAAGTGGCTAAAATACCATCAATTAACGGGGCTAAAATATCAAACATGTACCATCAATTAACGGGGCTAAAATATCAAACATGTAATATTAATTAAAGTGGCTAAAATATCAAACATGTGCCATCAATTAACGGGGCTAAAATATCAAACATGTAATATCAATTAAAGTGGCTAAAATATCAAACATGTAATATCAATTAAAGGGGCTAAAATATCAAACATGTGCCACCAATCAATGTGGCTAAACTATCAACATTTATCATCAATTAAAGGGGCTAAAATATCAAACATGTACTGTCAATTAAAGGGTATTAGCTGTGTTTTTTCTCCAAAAACATCTTTCATTATGAACAAAAATTACTGCTACCATAATTATATGTATGCATTGCTTGCTATTGTTGCAATAGAAAAATTACAATTGTGGTTTTTTTTACTTTGGGAACTGTAAGAACACTAAAGATAATCAAATACCTGTGCATGCAGAGAAAAATCCTCAGAAATACATCGCAGAGTCTTACCTTTAACAGCTCCGCTACGATTAATTACTAAATCTTCATTTACAGCCATTTTGATTTGTGGACATCCCATAAGAAAGTTCTTCATTCTAACTGTACCATTAGCTTCTACTCTAGACACAATTCCCTGTCAGAATATGCAGAACACCAGATATTTTCATAATTCATAAACATATTTTTTATCAACAAAGGGGGATAACTCTCTCCAATCATAGTTTTGGATACCATATGCAATATTCAAATCAAGGTGAAAACATCTACCAGACATGTAACATGTACCAGATGGACAGCCTACATTAACTCATCAATCCCTGAAAAAATGGACTCTTCTGTAAATCACTGTCTTAGGCCAGTCCAAATGTTGTCTTTAGGGGTGAATGAGTTAAGTGACCATTTTATGGCCCACAAAGAGGCATAATTGCAGACCTGAGGGGCACTGTGTGGGGTCATCACACTCTACCCCACCATGGTGTACACATGTACAATGTACCATATGATTAATCTAGGTTAAAGTGTGGTAGATTTATGACCCAGACCAAAAAAAAAAATCATAAAGGGGCATAACTCTGGAAGGGGCATAACTTCAGTACAAAACACTCAACCTGCCATGTTGTATTTATTCATCATATATGGCAAGCCTAGTGTAAGGAATGACTAACTTCCAGACTGGATAGGCAAATGTCATACCAAAATATGGCTGTTTTGATTTGTGCAGTTAACAACCATGGATCTTGTTACCAAGTTTATACACAAAAACAAAACAAATTATTTGTATATTTCAAGGAAAATTCTATATTTTACCTATTAATAGATCTGGGTTATGTAGTGTTGAAACAAACACAAAACACAAGAACTGTGTTTCAAAAAGAAGGAACAACTAGAACTACATGATATTTTATTCAAAGATATTTTTATGAATTTCAGTTTTTGACAAAGTATTCAAATCTTCTGTTAAAGTTGAATTCTTTAATCGAAATGTATTTCACAAGTGTGTATGCATCAGTTGAAATTCAAACTCTTCACTCCTAATGGAGTAGCTCTTAGAGTCAAGCCCAAAATGGATTGTTATTACATAACAACCAATGGAAACAAAATTAAAGAAAAGAAGTTATAATGTCAGTAATTGGGTACGAAAAAAAAATTGAAATTCTGTGATGGTAAAATCTTAATCTGAGTAAAAAGATTTATTCGAAACAAACTAACTCACATCTGAATTGATAACTGCCGATAATCGTTCTATCACATCCACAAACAACTCGTTTTGTCTCCCATCCTGTCCAACAAGAGAACAAGTTTCATAATGATTCAAGGTTATACTTCCACAAAAATAGTTTTTTAACTCATCTACCCCTGGCAAATAATGAACTCTTCTTTACAACAATGACTTAGGCTAGTCCAAATGTGTCTTTAGGGGTAAATGAGTTAGAGTGCTCTTTCACAGATTGTCGAATGTCCTGGTACAGGACCAGTTGTCGACTAAGACCAGTAGTCTGCTATTATGTTATGTAGATTACAATTTTGTGAAATTTGTTTAGATCAATCGTCTGCTGTTGAGCCGAAGGTAAAATATATATTGTTGTAGTTCATACTAAACACAAAATCCAACCATGGCTGACTACTGGTCTCAGCTAAATGTGACAAAATTATGCACCAAATGTTGATTTAGCATAAGAAATTGCCTATCAAAAAAGACTTCTAGAGATATTGGAAGCTTGGTTTTAAAAATCGAGGATTAAGTGCTTTATTTAGTAATTAATTAATTGTCTTTATTGGGACAGATTATAACTCATGCCATACAATGTAGATAAAACAATAAAAGAGTTGTAGAGAATTTTTCCGTTTCTGAAGTGAGCCGCACAGACAGTAGATATCACCGATACACAGGAACATACAAAATTGGTTTAAAATTTTAGGTATAAAAATTGTTACAGTGGAATCTGTCTTGATAGACCACTCTCGTGAAAGACCACCTGTCTTCTGAGACCACATTCTCAAAACCACTCGGTTAGATAATACATGTACTTTAAATAAAGCCTCTATTGACCGACCACCTGTCTTGACAGACCACATTTCAGTGTCAGATACGGTGGTCTCTCAAAACAGTATCCACTGTATTTTATAGAAACGGAAAAGTTTTTCAGGTAAACAGAACAGATACAGATGGACCAGAGACAAAAAGTCTCCGATCTCAGGAGCATGAAAAAAAAAAGAGTCTGATTACCATATCTGTGACGGGGCCTACGACAGATTTGTTAGATGCATCACTTGCAGCTGTTTTTGTCTCGATCCCAAACTGCAAAATAATAAAATATGCATATGAACAAATATATTCAGTCTTGAGTTCTAATATGATTTAATGATTGATTTTTGCATTCTTTTCAAATTTAAAAGCAAAGCCATCAGACTAGTATGTGTGGGGGTAAAGCCTATTAATACACCTCATGATAATTCATCGAAATTCCATAAAACAGCCAAATTTATTAAACTGCACAAAAAATGTTTTCGGACTGTCTGAGTGGTGAACATTGACAGAATCAAATCATTTCACCACTTTATCAGGGATAAATAAGTCTTGTTTGTTTGTTTACTTGATTAATTGGTGTTTTACACCACAGTCAACAATTTTTCAGTTATATGGTGGTGGCAATTTTTACTGGTGGAGTCTAGAGAACCCAGTAACAATATACTCCGGGAAAAGACCACTGGACTTACGCAAGTAAACTGGCAAACTTTCTCACAAAATCTGCTCAGATTCCAGCAGGAGTCAGGACATAAGGTGAGAGACTCGTGGTTTAAAGTGTATTTCTCTAACCACTCGGCAATGGAGGCCCCAAATAAGTTTTGAACTAGAAAGTATGTATGATGCATATGAACATTTGTTTTTCCTCAGACTGAAATGGTGTCATCTCATTGGGTATAACGAGTCATGTGACAGCCATCCATGGTTCTATGGACGATCAGTAGCAAAACTACAGACAGCAATGGCAGGCGATATGATTCACATTTCTGTGTACAGTTGCAATTCAAGACATTTACCAAATAAGGATATGGTCCTTGACAAAATAAACCAGCTGTTAGGTTTATCATTGACCGTCCACAGGAATATGTCAGGTTCACCTCACCTTCCATAGACTTGATCAACCTGACATATTCCACCTGGATGGTCAGTAACAAACCTAATAACTAATGATAATATGAGCAATTAAACTCATAATATATTACATGTACAATCTTAAAAATTCATATCAGATTTAACACAATTATACATCATACAAAAAAAAATAACAGACAATGGGCTTTATCTCAGAGCATATGATTTACTGCAATACTTATGTATTGTTCAAACTTTACTATTCAAGGTCTTTTTTTTTCATTGAAGGTCCCTACTCTTGAATACTCTTTTTATATTTTGAGAACTAAAAATCATACACACATATTTTTGACTTTTTTTTTAAACTGTGGTGGCTGTTCTGTAAAGCTTCATACACAAATGACTTACTAGTCTAGATGTCAGCTCAGATGTAGGTTCTCTGTTGGATTTCACAGGGATAGGATTGGACTGAATATATGGCCGTAATTTCTCCGTCTCTGACAACTGGACAAACCCAAAATCCTACAGGAAAATGTACATATTAATGATGGAACAGAATAACAGAAAACTCAATCAGCAGAAACTGTAGATACACACTCCAAATTATATTACAGCAAGTATTTTTGTTTTTGTTTTCAAGGGTGAGTTATGACACACTCGACCATCTCCTCAGTTATATAGTGGCAACCAGTTTTCAACTCAACAACCCCTAAAATCAAATTTAGACTTACTTATAACAATTAATAGTATAGTCCACTTTCACAAAATAGGGGTAATTGAGTTATTTTTGCAAGTGCAGTTTGTAAAGCTTGTTTTTTTTACTCATACACCCCTGTATTCTGAAAATGGACATTCATACATATGGATCACCAGCCGTCTAAATGTGGTTCCAGGGGCTGATGAGTTTACGGTGTGGGGGAGAAATCTCAGCTACAATTCATTTAGAAAAAGGCTGATTGCCTTCCGCAAGTAAACTGGCAAACTTCCACACATAATCAGCTAAGCTTCCAGTGGGACTCAAGCCCTCGGACTAGAGGCAAGAGATTTTGTGGTTTAAAGTGGAATGCTCTAAACAACTGGCCACAGAGGCACCATATTCCTTTAAGTCAATTACAAGTACATGTAAGTTCCAAAACTTTTTATAAGTATCGATATATGAAACATTACAAAAATACTGTAATTTTCGCCCTTATACGACAGAAAACATATTCACAACATCTTAAATCACCAAAGTCACATGGATGGCATACTTGTCTGTACTTCAGTAATTTAGCTTTAAAATTTCGCTTTTGTTTTAAATTGGCCCTCTTATCTAAAGACAAAAATAGAAACAATTTGAATGGGAGTGAACATTTCCAAGTATATAATTTCCCTATGATCTTAAGGATTTTTCTTCAACAGTTATTTGCTGCATGTTGTTTTTTAAATACAAGTGTTATAGATCTTACTATCATTTCATCCAAAATTTCCATAATTAGCAAGGAATTAGCCATCACTGTATCTTCTGTTATAGTGCCACAAAAATCCTTCAGCACATGGTAAATCCTAAAGATACCAAGATACAGAAATCAGATCATGTTGATGAACATACAGATAATTACATTGTACAGTTGAACCTACAGTCAAACTTGTCTATACAGACCACTCAATGGAACAAGCAAAAATAACCATTATAGACAGGTGGCTTTTATAAAGAGGTTTATTTATTATGAAACTAGTCATCAAAGGTGATGTTTGAATAGCCTTTATATGCAGGTGTCCTTTGAACAGAGGTGGCAAGTTTGACTGTATTTTGACAGACCACAGCATTTGTTATTAAAATGTGACCTTTCAATACAGAACGGAAACATCACTAAAAGAGGTCTAGGAAATTTTAATGATAAAGGTTTTCTACTTATGATCTTTCAAGGCATGCATATTATTTTCCAGAATGGTGATCTCTCATGACAGATTCAAAGATTAAGATTATTTTAATACAGCATATAAAATATGGGGATAAATCTGAAAACAAATCAAATCTTTATATACAATTCTGAGCATTTTTTTTTTATAATTCAATAAAAAACTCTTGTTAGCAATGGTAAGTTTGCAGATACATGTATCTATAATTAATTTAATTATATGCATTTAGATAATTTGATATAGTTCAATTTGAAAAAAAAAACACCAAATATAATAAAACAAGTAGATATACATGTAGTAAGATGGATAATGCCTGCACATATCAAATTAGCATTTAATGACAGAAACGACCTAATTATTTGATAATTTCAACAATGATTTCTTGACGATTAAAATAAATGAAATGATATTCTTTTTTTTTTTTTGGTATTTGAAACAAGCAATTTCTTGACAATGAAAAATATTTCCTTATACAATGTATTGCAAAATAATTAAAATGTTAATAGTTAAGTAAAAACAGTATATCAATGTCGGTCAACAAAACTTTGTATGTGACGTCATATAAAAACAGGTAGCGAAATGTGAAACCCCTGTGAGTTTTCATTCTCATCACCCAATGAAATAATGCAACACAAAGTGGATTAAAATGATATATCTTTGTAAATACATACTTGGTAAGGATCTCTATCACAAGAATGGGCGATACCTCGGCCCTAGTTGTTGCCACAAAGTAAAGTCCATTTCTCTTCAGGCAATAAAAATAGATATTGCCTTCTTTCTGCAAAAACAGATAAATTGAGTTCAGTTTTAGTTAGAAAATATTAACATGAATTTTATCTTTTTTTAAGTATAAGATATTGAGGAAAACCATTCATGTACATACAGTACCAACCAGAATTAAATACCCTGACATATTCTGAATATTGCATAACATTGACAGCATAATATTTTAGGGATTTTCCACACTACCCTTTTGGGAAAGGGTCTGGACCTTAAACTTTGAATTAAGAATATTAGAAACAATTTATTGAATTTGAGACATCTGAAAATATACAAAACTGTTTGAAAATACAAGAATCTCTTTAAATTTATTGTCATTTAAATTCAATACGGACATTTCGGCTGCAAATTGGGAAATTGTGCATCTTTTGCATTGGGAATATGGCCTTTTCTCAGCCCCTTATGATATGGTAAAAATCCCTGCATTTGTTCTTAAAAATGCATAGGAATTTGTCGTTTGATAAACAACCCTTATATTCAAAATAAAAAGAGGTTTTGATTGGTGATATATATATATAACTTAATTTTTGTATGGTACTGTATTTTTTATTTCACATAAAACGATTTTGGGTGGGTTCTTATTCATGGAAGATACTTTCAAGGCACTATGATATCATGGTGGTAAAGCAGTAATTTGTTCACGTTTCTTGTGTATAGGTTTAGTTTCACATGAAAATTTTAATAAATCTGACCACCTTAACTTTCTTTTTCATTTTACATGTCCTTTACAACCATCTAATAAAAATCTGCAAGAATGTAAACATTGGCAAAACAATTTATACACAAAAACATGATGTGTTTGTGAAACACAAATGCCCCCAGTCCCAACAAATTTCTATGCTGGCTAAATATTGCAATGTCCTACATTTTTACCCCACCCAACCCCACTAGAGGTATGTGATGTCAGTGAAGTGTGAGTAACCCTTAGATGAACTTACAGTCTAAGTTTGGTTACTGTATCACAATCCAATCTTGAAATATTGCACTTTATATGTAAGCAGGAGATGGAATTACAGACAGACAGACAGACAGACAAACAAACAGACAGGTGGACGATCCTAACACTAGATGCCCCTGGCAGACCTTTCAGTCCGGGGCATAAAAATGATGCCATATAATGACTATGATATAATGTGACATTACACAACACCACATAATGCTACATTTTACCTATTTTAAAACTTGCATTAAAGTCCACTTCTATATAAAGGGAACCTGTCTATAAAGGCCATTCAAAGAAATGCTTTGTGAGTTTATTTTTATAAATAATAAATCTCTTTATATTATAAAGACCCTCTGTTTATAATGGCTACTTTTGCATGTTCCCTTGAGTGGCCTTTATAGCAAGGTTAGAAATATGTGATAGTCCGCCAGTCTGAGACTAATAACTTTTGCTGCAGGCTAGTCAAGGTTGTGCTTCAGCTAGTCCGATTGACTAGTAGAAAATTTGAATAAACATTGCAATAAAACATGAGCAATGATTAATGAAAGTTTATAATGTATATTAAACATCATAATTACCTCATCAGCTCCTTAATTTTTTTTTCTTAACTCAAACTAAGATAATCATACCTTTAGATGTTTTGATTCATCGTAGCCGTACCATTTGGGGCTAGTCAATTTATCATAGGACTGGTAAAATCTGTTTCCAACTGAGACAGAATTGCTAAATTCAACCCCTGTATAGTCAAGTTTGACTGTACTTCAATTATTCATACATTCTACATTGTGGCCATCATTGTAGTTTAAGTGTGGCCTTTCATTCAGCATTTTGGTTGTATGAAAAATACCAAAAATTCATACGTATGATTCCTTAAGAAAAACTACACTTATGTACAAGTTCTATTAGCATTTCATAAAGATTTAACAGTCCAATAACTCTGAATTACATGTAAGGCATCAATTGTATAAATGAGTAAATTAAATTTGGATATTTCTGTCACTTTCACCAGGAAATTCTGGAAAAAGGGAAATTTCGTCGAAATAATGTAAAATTGAGTTTTCTTGAGATGAAACTCATATTCTGTCTTTTCGTTAATCAGAGTATCGATTGTGATGTCATGTCTTTACGCGAGACAAAAAATGTCATTTTCAAACAAATATACAATGTATGACCTCACAATTGATAATTTTTTTCTCATTTTACACACAAACAAATGACATCATGATCCATACCTGCTACAAGGGGTGGTAACTCTGTATAACGAAAATACTTAATATGATATTGATAGGATATTTGTGATTGATTATTGTACAGTAATCATCCAACAGTTACAACAAATGTTTTTATATTTGTTATTGCGATTAACTAAGTGATTACCAGTAGCGTTTTGACAAGTAATTGACAACTTTGATGTGCAAGATTTATTCCCCCTTTTGATATTTGGCTCCTGAAAACCTTATACATGTATCTGTATAATTATGGGACATACCTATCTAGCATAAGAAATAACTATTTTAGTACCTTACTAGGCAACAAAGTTTGACCTTTTATGATCAATGGATATCTTAAGAAACTCAGACAATTTGACTACATGCTCTATATATACAGATAGGCCAAAAACAATATACTTTGATATAGGGGACATAAAAAAAGCTGAAGTGTATTTATACAACATTGTTTCAAAAAATAGTTAAATGTACTTACAAAATGTGGTAATAAAGGAGAAGAACCTGCACCTCTTAATTTCTTCATAAAGACATCTCTTGCACTGCTGTTCTCATCAAATCTATCTATTTATATCATGGTAAAGGAAATATTTTTGTAAAGTGATACTGCATGTGATACTCTATATCTATATGTCCCCTTGAAGTAAACTAGCCTTTTTTTATTATTTCAAACTCCCATAACTCTGACAAATAACTTGTCATATCTACTCCTAGGAGTTACAGAGATATAAAGCTTAAAACTAAATTTGGTTTAAATATGAAGATTGTTAAGTTACGGTTTAAGTTATTTTAACCAAAATGTTTTATGTCATGATCCAATTTTCCATCCTGGAGTTTAAAGTCGTAAATTTGTTTTAATTTTGTTTTTATTATTATTAAACAAATGCATGTATAGCCATTTGTAATTGAAGGAAAAGTGTACATGTATATGTATATGAGTATCCTCAATGTTTTTTTTTTTACTTTTGGTATTGTGACCCAAAAATGCATGTATCGGTCAGCTGATTCATGGTTAGTAAATAATACCTCAAATGGGTCACTAGATTTCTCATCTGTACTGGTCCCATTGTCCAATAAAAGAAATAAAGACTGAGTGTTAGTGCTCTTTCCAATAAATGTTACATGATGTAAATCTTACAAAATAATTATAATCTATCTCAGCTTCAAAAAATTCACACTCAAAATATCCTGTCTTTTCCTCACATGTTATTGCAGGTTATTCTTTATCTAAATATATGATAAACAGGGTTTTCAGTAAAAGGTGACCGGAGGCCAAATTGACCGCTTAGAAATGAAATTTGGCCACTTAGAAATCATGCAGCTATCATAAGTGATGGATTTTGAAAATACACCCTAGTGGGGTGGGGACTCCTTCATTCTATATTTGGCATCTTAATTGAAATCTTATTGAATACCCTGCATCAAATTATTTCTTTTCAGTTATTTGAGGGCCAATAGAAATTTTACGAGGCAAGTAGATTTTTTTATACTACTAGCCCCATGGACCCCTTGGGAAAAGGTTTAAATTCAGGCCCCGATCAGTAAACAAAACAAACAAGTAAGGAGCCCAACATCAAAGCTAAAAAGAGACCTTACATAAGTTGACAACACTTGTTTGTAAATTGTTGTAAAATAAATAATGTTTAAAAACTTTAAAAACAAAACAAACCAACACGTATAATTATGCTCTTTTACATTATATATCAATGTAGTTATTAGATTTAACTGGCTTTTTTTATTCAGAGTAATCTCTTCAATCCCTACATATATATCGATGATCAGGTAACACAAGGCATATGTGTGGGGGAGCCTGCCCCCATCCCTTTCATATACAAACAAATTTAATTCCTATATCATTAATATCATTTTTCAATGTAAAAATGTTGCGCCCCCCCCCCCCCCCCCCCACACACTTTTTCAATGTAAAAATGTTGCGCCCCCCCCCCCCCACACACACACACACACACTCACTTTTGATTTGACTCTTACGCCACTGTATACATATGCAGATGCAATTATATGTTTATTGCATAATCAAAAGGCATATATAACAAAAATTAAACCGGGAAAAATATTTTCATAAATAGCCCCTTTCCCCTCCTTTGCCTTTATTTGTTTCCTATGCCATTACAAAAGGTATAAGCCTAAATTTATATGTCACCTGTAATTCATAAAAAGATACAAGATTTATGAACAAGAACTGTTGCTTGTACTGTCAATATATAAATCTCTGACACCATATTTCTCTATAATAAGTGTCATACATCCATCCGATGATTGAGTGAATATGAAAGTAGGTAAACATCGACTTCTTGAACATCCGGGCGTTTGATTATATAAACTCTCACCAACTACGAGACTTAGAGGAGACTACAGAGAAGGACCAGAAACTCCATGGAATCAATTAAATTTTCAACTTTTTCAAACCTCATGCTTTGATCGAGTGATTTGCTGAGGTATTTACACTTTTAGATAGTTAAAGACTTATTAGACGAAGTTATTGCTTATAAAATTGTACATGTTTCTCTTTTATTTGACATTACTTAGAATTCCATGCCTTCTATTTCGTTTGGGTTCTTTCTGCATTCAATGATTCAGTGAGTTATTTCTGAAGTAGGTCTGGACAAAAGTATTTCTAGAATTTATTTACTTAAGGTAAAGATCGGGAACCCATTTCAACCGAAAATAAGTTTACAGGAGTTCTGTTGTGGACAATATTGTACATATCTAATGTGAAAGGTAAAAACTGCACCATCATCACATTCTAATTCCTGAGGCCAAAGACACTGGCTGACTGGCTCAGTTTTTAGAACAATAATAATTTAGAGTACATGTAGTACCACTACCAGGCCTTTTCCCGTAGTTTCCACTTGACCAATATTTGGTCCCATTCCCAATGCTAAATACATGTGTTTTCCCAGTTTGATGAAAATATCCAAATTAGGTAATAGGTATACAGACTAAAATAATGAAAAATGAATTAATGCATGGAAAATGATTTAGAAAAGAGATTTCATAACATATTTTTAAAGACCAGGGCAGGTATACCTGTGTGTCAAAATGATTGCTGGACAATTCAAACCCAGGACATCATACCCAAGTCAATTTGTACCCAGTGAGATAGAGACAAGCCGTACCCATACTAATTATTAGCCTATATCTGTTTGATTTACAAAGAAATCAAAACTTGAATATACAACAGCCTTTCACCAGGTCATGACAACTCCTATCTATGGGTGTATTAATTACTGGGAGTGATTTGTCTCTCCACGGGTATGATTTGTCGTTATAACATTTAAATATGTTGTTGTTTTTTTTTTTATGTATTCTTAATATTTTCTGTGGGTTATGTATGTATTACAAACATGGTGTTTATTCTATCATAATTGTACACTCTACACCACGAAAATTATGACAAAAAATCACCTTCCTTTACCACAAATCTCTTTGTTACTTAAGTATGTATATACATGTAGTGTAGTCAGTGTTTTCCCTTACGCATGCTTTCTGCATCTTTGACGCATAAAATCTTTTCACTTTCAGGATACAAAACATGAATATTAATGAGTCCTTTAGGAACTTAAAAACTCAGTAATTTTTTTTTCAACCTGAGACTGAAAATGTGTGCCTTTGTTTTCATGTATTTTCTTGATTTTCATTGACTTGGGGACTCACAAATTTAACGAAGGACTCAGGAATTTTGTTCTTCTGGGTACCTCTGACTCGCTAAAATAATGCTCACGGGAAAACCCTGGTGGTAATCTTATTAATTATGCATTGTGTATTTGTCCTGTGAATTGCCGAGGTTTGCTGACACAGGATGTGAAATGGCGCAGATAAACACAACACACCTGTCCATCAGAAGTTTTGCTACTTCAGCGTGACTTTTTAGGCATTACAGATCTTTCAACCATCAACAATGGTCAGATTTGCCTCCAATATTTATTCTGGACTTGTTATATTTCTCCTGAACATGTTTTCTATCACTCTTTCTCGCCAAATCAGTGATAATTCATTTTACACCATACATGTGCTGACATTCCTCTATCTGCCATTTTCTCATTTGTATGAAACAAATGACAGTAGCACAATGAGTACATGTACTGCTAAAGTATAGTTAACTTAAGTCATGCGAATAGGGTGTACTAATCAATGGAATCTGTCTACCAGATAGCATATTCTCATTTCGAATGTAAAACATTCAAAAATCTTTTAAATACATAATAAAAAGTCATTAAAATTGGTTTTATTTATTATATTCCCAATTTGGTGCACACTCTGTAATGAAAAATAGATGAATGCAGGAGCAGATGTATTTAAAATAGATGTTCTTTAACATTAATATTCACATGTGTGCAACTATTTTTCCCAGTTTGAAATAAAGTCACATAAAAATTCCTAATTGTTTTGCCAATGGCATTTCCCAAAGATGGAGAAAAAAGGTCTTTATTTATTATTTATTGAAATAATTTTTCCAATATCTGTTCGTAGTTCAAAACTATCCATTTCACTAGGGTACCGTAAATTGGGATATTTTGGCGTCACTAAAATTTGGCCACTTTGGTCATAAAATGAAGGATTATTTTTTGGCCGGTTAAATTTGAACCATTTGTGTTTACATGTATTATCATGTTTAGATATGGCCCATCATCAAATCTTGGTCATGAAGTGTCAAACATTCAGGGGTTAAAAATTCCCCAAGTCTGGGACTTTGTTAATTCTGGTTCGGACTTGGCATTTAGAAATACCTGAAGTCCGCAGGACTTGCCTCATCTGCGTTCATTTATAATCTTGCTGAATTTTACTTGTTAACAAAATTCAGCATGGACTTTGAAATTTCTGATGTGGACTTGCCAGCAATTTTCTTTCCAAGTCCCGGATTTACGTATCTAAAACATTGTGTACATATTTTGAAAGGTTTAAATTTTAATTTTGGCCATTGTAAGACTTAAAGGGTGGTCAAATTGGCCAAAATTAAATAATGGCCAAAATACCCCATTTTACAGTATGTCGTGATTGCATAGCTGACCGTCCATTTCATTTTAAAGTTTAAGATGGGCACATCATCCGCATGTGAACTACATGTATCTGTACATATGGTAGCTTGTTATCCATCCACCCTTTTAGACATTTTATAAGCAGAAAAGATCTTCTGAAGAAGCTGCTTCATTTTGGACTAAACATTGCAGGACTGATATAATATGGTTACCTGGTGGGGGCTTGCATTTTCCTGCCTCTTAAATTCTGGGTCCAGGGTCCAAAAATTGGAAAAAAATAAAACATTTTAACAGAAAAGCTTAATTTGACACACTTGTTTAAAAATACTTTATTTTGAAATACCTAATTTGGAACTTTTATATATTTTTGATGAAAATCCAATCCATTTTTGCATTGGGATGGGTCCTGTAACCAGACCCCAAAAATGACCTAGGAAAATCTTTGAGGCAGATTTGAGTTTGTGACTTTAAATGGTCAACAACATGATTGTTTATACTTACATGTATATTATTTAAGTTGTATTACATGACATGTACCAGTCAGGGTTTTCCCTGGGATTTTCAAATGAGGAGTCCATGGACTCCCACAACTACAAAATTAGGAGTCCATTTTGTAATTTAGGAGTCCATTTGCAGTCCACTTCAATTTGATCAAAATTAAACTGAATGTCAAATGTGCACTTTTGTTGACAATTACAGACAACCCTATAAACCTATAAACATGAAATTAAATAAAATATAGTTGTTTTAACTATATTTGAAATCATATGGAAATTTTATATCAAAAATCTATGAATTGTAATACAATTAGATGTTTTTAGAAATATAGATGCAAAACTGAAAAGTTACTAAATACATGTAGCCTACTAATTGATGCCTCAAATTTATTTATTTGAAAATTATATCTATTTTACCCATTTCAAGTATTAAAGAACTTTATCATATATAAGATTTACATAAACATTTGTGTAAATAAATCATTTTATATAACCATCATTAGTACTTTCATTATCATTTTTTAATTTCCATAATTCAAATGAAAGTTGGGTTTTGTATCCCTTCTTTAATTAAAGTGATGATCGATGTTGTCTTGTTGATTCTAGATCTATATTAGAGGTAAAGATTTTCCTGTTTTATTGTAAATAAAATGATGAATTCAGTTTCTTGGTTTTCTTGTGGAATTGCACTAGAACATAAGAATTAAAAATGGACATAAAAAAGAAGCAAACTGGTAGAAAATAGGTCGCATGCTTGGTTTATTTACCCAAACGATCTTGAAAGACATCAAGTATTTAACTCGTCCACTAGGACGCAATAGATCTTATTTTAGGTGTCATTTAAGATTTTTACGTGTAAATACGCAGAATTATTGCATCAGGGAAACCCTGACCAGTAACAGGAATATATAGGAAATCGGATAAAGAGGTAGGTTTTTAATACAAATTGGAAATTATAACAGTAGTGTTGTGCTTGAGAAATAACTGACCAGCAAACAAAAATCTATTTTCACTTTGTGCCCACCTAGGAGTTATTTCCCTTTAATTAGTTCTCTGCTTTTTTTTATATTTTGGGCTATTGAAAATGATCAGAGATACATTGTACATTTAGATACAAAATATAGGAAGCAAAAATGTTCAATATGCAATTGCAAAGATGTACAAATAAAATACATGGTCAGAATTGTTACATGTACATGTAGGTGGCTACTTATTGGAGTTACATTATGTACTTCCCATGGAGTTTTCATGTTTAAGGCTATGTTGGCTACTGTATTCGACTAGGTTGGGTGGTGAATTCCAACCCCGGTATTCTAGGGTTATACTATGACATTAGAATAAGTCAATTGACCAGTATGATAGAAATTTTCCCCAAAATAATGTTTGATGGAAGGTTATGGTATAATTTCCAGGGCGGTCAATTCAATCAACTAGTAAATGTCGGTATTTTGCTGTTTTTTTTTTTAGTACAGTGAATAATTGACTTAAATTCACTTAATGTAAAGAAAGTGCAAAAAGCAAAAATGCAAGTTGCAATGCAAAGAAGTACTTGTACATGTAATCATATACAAACTTTCAGGTGGCTGCTTAATAGTTATACATGTAATTATTGAAGTTATATCCTATTCTGATTTTCTACACGTAAATAGGAATTTTTCATGTTTTTGACTTATATTTTTAAAGTTATCTTGAAAACTACATGTATGATACTACCAGAAATGTGCAAAAATGTCAACATGGTCAAAATTTTTAGAAACAGCTTATGGATTTGTTACTACCTGATACAATAAGTTAGCCTTACATGTATACCCCAGATCATACTGGCATACAGATTTGTTTAGGTAAGGGGAACCCCTGGCTAAATGGGATTTCTTAAAACTAGGATCTTATATGGATTTCCTGCATTTTTGTGTCAAAGACTTGCCACATCAATGTTGAACTACATGTAGACAGACTGTATTGTATAATGCCAAGGTTTTTTGGAACATGGTCCATGGGTGTTGATTAAAGGAGCTTTTATTGGTATTACAGAATTTCAAAATATTTTATTTATCTTTTTTTTTATTATGAAATTTTTACTATTTTCTGAAAAAATATATTGTCATATTGTTCTGAAAATTTTCATCCCCCACCCCATTGAAGAGGAAGTTGCAATTGTAACATGCACATGCACAAAAATAAAATGTACTTTCAGCTTACAGTATATATCAACATCAAGTACAAATCTATATACAAATGTATATATGTACATTATGTATGTAACTACCAAGATAATTGGTGCATGCAAAAATATTATTTTTACCCAGAACACAACGATGTGTGTAAAAGTGCATTGTACTTTTTGTAAGGGTCAGTTTAACAGCTCACTATAACCTGGGACTACATGAATTTTAACCATACCAGTATACATGTACATGTGTATATATACATGTACTCATAGATTTTTTTCAACCAAAAATGACGTTATGATAATGTACATGTAGTACCAGGGAGTAATATCATCAACATGCGGGTCTGGTAAAACTAAAAGATACCATTCCGAATGCAAATTCTCCAATTTTGAGCAAAAATGTCCCAAATACTGTATGTTCACCAATCACCATGTAAGCTTACAAAGGAAAAAATTACTTCTTTAAAGTACTTCTCAATTAAAACTTCCATGTCTTGAGATGAAAACCATGTTGTCAGTTTAATAAAAAAAAAAAGTTAAATGAATTACAAGTTGGTTTTGTATCTTGTTGAATAATGGCCATAGTTTCTTTTTATTTTTACGAAATTTAGTCCATTTTCGATGTGAAAGTCCCAATTGAAAGGGTACAGGACCCTGTCCCCAAAAAAGGATCTATTAACCCTTGAGTACTGTAATAGTAATACACGTACATGTACTTATTGTACTGTGTAATGTGAAGTGTATGATGATGGTGTTGGTGAAATATCTTTCAATGATAAACAAACTTAGTATGTGTTTCCTGTAGTGACGGGGGTGACAAAGTAGTAACCAATTTTAGAAGTTTGTTCATGTAAACAGGAAAATAACAAACTCATTCACTGATAAGGTAGCTTTTGTTTCTGATAGCTTTGTTTTGTCATATCTATGTTACAACATACGTATCATGAATCAGAGACCATTATGAGATATTCTGATGCAAGCCTAACAAGGATATTAATTTGTACAATGAAAATTTATTTACTTAAGTACACGTCATGATGTACTGCAGATTTATTTTTTTATTTATAGCTGAGCTATTTTGAACAAAATGTGTCAAGTGTCTGTCCCTTTGGCTATAAACTTTTTCACTTTTTAGCTATAAACCTGAGCCACAGGCTCAAGTGAGCTGTAGTGATGACTCCACTTCTGTTGTCTGTCATCGATCCATCCTTAAACTTTCTACATGTTTTACTTCTTCTCCAAAACAGCTGAAGAGATTTTGACAAATCTTTACAGTTAAGGGATCCAACCAATGTGGGGCAAATATGCCAAAATGCATGTAGGTCCCAGAGGGTGCCCCTCTTTGAAAATCTTCTCCAGAACCATTGCATGAATAAAAAATCTGATTGCATCAGAGTGATCTAAATGTACATTGTACATACATGTAGATGTACTTACATGTATGAATCAAATTTGTGTTTTTCCTAGAAATTGAGTTCATGTACACTGTAATTGATTTTTGATAGCAGCTTTTCAGATTTTGCGTTGAAAAAAGGGCACAGTGTCAGAAAAAAAGGCATGGCGTCAAGGGAGAAAGGGCATGGCACAGCGCCATGCTAAACGGGCTTGGGGAAAACACTATAAACTTGATATATTTTCGACCTCTTTTCTGAAACCACAGAAGGGATTTTGACGAAACTTGACATGAAGCAAGTGCTCAAGGTCCTTTACCAAGTTTGTAGTTTTCAGCCAGATTGGACCAGGTGGATCCAGGATGAGGCAGAATAGGTCCCAAAATGTACCCCTCTTTAAAATTCTTCTTCTCCAGAACCGCTGTATTAATATACTATGATACATTGTACATATACATGTATATGTACATTCATTTTACATGTATGTGTGTGTGTGTTCCTGCAATTTGGAGAAGAAATGCTGTTGTGAACGAATTTTGCTGAAATCTAATTTTTAGATTGTTTTTTTCTTTTATGAATTAATTTTAATACTGGCCTGCAAATCAGAGGCTAGGGAGGGGGGGGGGTCCGTCTGTTCTTCAAAATTATGAAAGGGATTTGATGAAACTGCAAAGGAAGCACATGTAAGTCCTCTATCATGCACTGGTACATGTATGTGCTTTTTGGCCAGATAAGCAACTATTATGTATATTCTCCTTAGACTTCTTTTCACATTTGTAGATGAGCTCAGATGACCTGCTAATAAAGTAACTGAAAGTTGTCTTAATTTCATGAAAGATAGACAATTATGCAACATCAGTTTCTGTGTAATTGATTACTTTCTTGATTCTGACTTGCATATCACTTGTAACAGTATGTTTTGAAACTCTCAGCTTATTGTATCTTTGATTATCTATTACATGTATATATTTTGTATGATTGTGCTGATGTGAGATGGAAAATTATTGTATTTGTTTTTGCCTGTAGCCAATAATATTCAAGGTCTTCAGTTTTAAAGATGAAATCTTAGTTACAGACAGCTGTGATGATTACATTGTATAATTTCTTCTTTATACAATGTACATGTACATACATGTATAGCTATAGATGAATCATCATGATACATGTATATGTACATGTAGCACATCAGTTGTGCATTCTTCTATGATTTTATAGTAAATATTTATTTACATAAAGGCCACCTGTGTATATCAAGGGTACCTACTTGTTTAATTTATGATTGTTGCACTAGGTGAATTGTAAAATACCTTCCTCCTTGTTACTAAGCCTATTGTGATCAGTACATCACAATACATGTATGGTCACATCAGCATGATCAGCAATGATTTGTATTGTTACTTCTTACTTTACATCAGGGTTTTCCCTGATGCAAAATTTCTGCGTATTTACGCGTAAAAATCCTAAATGACGTCTAAAATAAGATCTATTGTGTCCTAGTGGACGCATTAAATACTTGATATCTTTCGAGATCATTTGGGTAAATAAACCAAGCATGCGACCTATTTCTACCAGTTTGTTTCTTTTTTATGTCCATTTCTTATGTTCTAGTGCAATTCCACAAGAAAACCAAGAAACTGAATTCATCATTTTAATTTTTATCAATAATAAAACAGGAAAATCTTTACCCTTTAATATAGATCTAGAATCAACAGGACAACATCGTTCATCACTTAATGGGTACTTCCGGAAGTATAAATTAAAGAAGGGATACCAAACCCGACTTTCATTTGAATTATGGAAATTAAAAAATAATAATTAAAGCACTAATGATAGTTATATAAAATGATTTATTTACACAAATGTTTATGTAAATCTTATATATGATAAAGTACTTTAACACTTAAAATGAATAAAATAGATATAATTTTCAAATAAATAAATTTGAGGCATCAATTAGTAGGCTACATGTATTTAGTAACTTTTCAGTTTTGCATCTATATTTCTAAAAACATGTAATTGTATTACAATTTATAGATTTTTAATATAAATTGTCCATATGATTTCAAATGTAGTTAAAACAACTACATGTATATTTTATTTAATTTCTTATAAACCTTTAGTCTATAGTACATGTATGTATACTATAATTATATATTGAATTAAGGGAACTCTGAGGGTTCAAGAACAAACCAGGAAATTACGATGGTGTTACAGTAACGTATAAAAATGGCGCTGATGTTTTGTTTCACATATGAGTGAGGGGAAAATTACTCATAATCCTGACATGATTAAGTTATGATCAGAAAATAAATGCTCCACATGTACTCTTGATATTTTCTGATCGAATTGAAGTGGACTCCAAATGGACTCCTAAATTACCAAATGGACTCCTAATTTTGTAGTTGTGGGAGTCCATGGACTCCTCATTTGAAAATCCCAGGGAAAACCCTGTTACATAATGTACATCATGGATTTTCCGTCCTATCATAAAATGCCGAAATAAGACCTACCCATTCCCTATCCAAAAATAAAAAGGTAATTGTTCCCAATTTGCAGTCAAACTTTCCCAATTGAGTCAAATAAAAAAGAATTTGAAAGTGGTCATTATTTGCAGAAAGTTGTTATATGAACTTGTAAATGTGGTCGCTAAGGCAGGTTATTGATATGATATATACACACATCTTTTAGAAAGATTAAAAGTTATTTTTACATAAGGATAAAATTTTGACTTTTTGACTTTGAATAGTGTTTTTACGTCACACTCAACAATTTTTTAGTTGTATGATGGAGGCCAGTTTTTATTGGTAGAGGAGAGAACCCGGTTACATTGTACCCAGGTAGAGACTACTGGCCTTTGGCATTGAAGTAAACTGGCAAATTTTCTCACAAAAATCAGCTTAGGTTCCAGTGAGACTTGAACCTGGTCAGTAATGACTGACTAGAAGTGAGAGATTTCACGGTTCAAAGTGCTATGCTCTAACCACTTGGCCATGGAGGCCTCATTAGGATAAGTACATGTACTACACATGTACAGTTACATTGTACAGTACGGGTCCATTTATACAATATAATTAGTGAAAAGACCTTTCCATTGATACCGCAATTTTGTCATTAATGTATCCATAGGTGCCAACCATTATGATTACCACAAAGTTACTTCATTTAGCAGAATCAATTTTTGGTCTCATTTCCTGCACTATTGATTATTCCAGAAAATTCTGTTTCAGGGTTTCAGTTTGGTATAATTTTTGGACACACATTTTCATATGATACTATTCTGTGTGTAATGTTTATCAGTTGAAATACAGTAAAACCTGCTATAGCAGCCACCTCTATATAAGGATCACCTGTCTATAAAGGCCACTTTAGAAAAGTCCCTTGACTGCATACTTCAACTAAATTGAACCTGTGTATAAGGGTCACCTGCACATAAAGGTCAATATTCTCTGGTCCCTTGGGTGGCCCCTATATACAGGTTTTACTGTACATGTATATTGTATGGCTTTGGGCAAGGCTTTTCGTAACCCTTTAAACCTACAGACCATAATACACATGTACAATGTTCATGTAGACTGGTTTTAACAATAGAAAAGAACATTTACATTTACATATTTAGGGGTGTAAGGGTTAAAAGAGTTTTGGCAGACAATGTGTAGCAAACGGGGAATAGATGGCATCATTGTCCAAAAAAAAAAATGAAAGTTACACCAAAATTTTACAAGGAATATTGTTACATACATTTTTACTTTTAAAAAGCATAAAAACTGAAAATACACACATCATATCATACATGTATGTTTTGTAAGGTTTATGGATGCAATTACACACGTACTACGTATATATACATGTACAGTGACCTTGTAATTGGGAAAACCATTTTCTCAAATAAATATATTTTTGGATTTCTGAAAAATTGCACCCGTATATTACTGATGGATACATCCTAGGGTTGGCATCTATGTATCTTCATTGTAACCTTTGATAAACATGGTTAAGGGAGAAAAAAACAACAACGGTTGAAAACAGTGTTTGTGTTTGAATATGTTAAAGAATACACCTTAAACTTTCTTAACCGTGCTCTTGATTGCGATTGAGATTTTCTTTAACCGTTTAACCGCACATTTGAAACTAAACCATTAAAAACATTTAATATTTTAAATTTTAAATGTGGTTAATGGTTAAGATTTAAAAACCCAAAAAACGTTCTTCAAATGTTCCCTCTGAAGCTACAATGCATTGTTTAAAATCTCCTGCATGTTTTAAAGACATACATGTATATTGTTTTATGATTTTGCAATGTGTAGTAATGGGCATTGTACATGTGTTTAATACATGGACATGTATATGTATGTAGTTCATGTACATAGCATGTTTATACTACACTTTTGGCTTTCTCTTTTGCCTGGCACAAATTCCAGGCATAATTATTATCTGTATTAAAATCCTAGGCTTGAACTGGATTTAAAATGAAAACTAATGTTCTATTACTAAATCACACCCATCAATAGGCTACAAATACACAAAATACAGTCAAACTTGCATTCATAGCCACCTTGTGTATAAAGGGCACCTGCTTATAAAGGCCATTCAATCATAACCTTTAACTTTTTTATAATAAATAAACCTCTTTGTAAAGGCCACCTGTGTAACAGCTATGCGTACACTACATGTACATGTACTTTTGCCTGTTCATTTGAGTGGCCTTTATAGACAAGTTCGACTGTACCCAGTGAGAAGAATTTTGTATTTATCGGTATTGGTAGTGTTAATTAATGCCAATGGAGTCTTTTAGAAGTGATACATGGCTTTATTAACAAACCTATTCGTTGTTTTTACTTTACATAATCCTTCCCTAATAGCTATCGTATCTTATTTTTCCACTGATTTATGTTTCATCTTTTCAGCTATAGTTTTAATCAAGCTCGTAAAAAGAAATTTATGAAGTCCATTGTATAAATGGGAAAAAAAAATTATATAAGAATTTTTTTACCATTTCGTTAAACTAAATTATCAGCTGTAGATGGTTGTATACAGTAATTAACAATACAGTGGTACCTGTATATAAAGACCCCCTTAAGGACACGACTAAACCAGTCTTTATAGGGAGGGAGTCTTTATATAGAAATTGATTTATACACAAATTGTTGAGTTGAGTACAGCAAAAAAAAGTCTCTGTGACCAAGGGGTCTTTATACACAAGTGGTCGTTAAAGCAGGTTTCACTGTACAAATACATGTACTTGTACCATGTATACCATCATACGTAGAAGAATAATTATTGCATTAACAATGTCATATATGTACATGTATATATATATATATATAATTTAATTGTGATAATTCATACAAAAAGGGTATATAATCTCAACTTACATCTCTTACATTCAAGTTGTTTACTTGCTTTTTAAGAGTCATAAACCATGGTAGTTGTCAAAGTTCAAGGACATGATCACGGTTTTTGTTATTCCTAACGGTTTTCATTTTACTTGTATTGTCACTAATTTGGCCATATTTCAGTGGCACTGCAATGACTATATTACCATGTACAAAGTTAGCAACTGCGTTAGCACTCTGGTCATGATTGGCTGTTGATTATCACTGTGATAATTAAATATATTTCTACATAAGAGCCGTTTGGCATTCTACAGGAACTGCTCCGGTAATCAATAGAGTTTGCATTAGTGGGGATCTGTTCTGGTCGTAATCTGAGAGGCTGGATTTTCTGGGAAAATCCCACAACATGTGTTGTCTTTGAGAGATCTGGTCATTGTAAGCTATACATGTACCTGTTCAGTGACAATGTAAGTTAAATGTAAATTAAATCTTTATATGTTTATGATTGTTGTGATGATGTATGGGGAGACTTTTATTTACCTTTATATAGATCTAATTTTTTATACTTCGTAACATGTCGAGTACAATGTATATTATGGTAGTAGTTCACTTTAAATAGAAGAAAATCTGTTAATTTAAAAAGTAATCATGTGTAAATAGCAATAGATGTTATATCATTCATATGTACATATTACAAGGCTTGAAATTACCATTATGATTATCTTTTTTTTTTCCCAAGTGGCCTACAGTGCCAGTCGCATAAATAATATACTAGCGCCAGCAAATTTCTACTGGCCCACAAATAATGAAATGATTCCATGCTACAATGTTTACATGTATATAATAATTAGATAAAGAATAATCAATGTAATTACAACTATAACATGTGAGGACAAGATAGGATAGTTTTAGTTTGTATTAAAGATGAGGTAGATTATTTTGTAAATCTGAGGTATACAAACAGGTACATGTAACAATTATTGAAAAGAAGCATTTACACGCTAGACTACAGTGTATCTTTATTTCTCTTACTGGACAATGGGGCCAGAACAAATGAGAAATCTACTGGCCTGTTCTACTATGGTACATGTATATAGGACTAAATACTACTACGGGCCATGGGCCAGCAAACCAGTGTTAATTTCGAGCCCTGTACATCGTACACTTATTATAATTTCTACATGTAATTAATTGAGTTAATTGCAATGAGGTTACATTTAATTGATTTTTAGGTATGAAGTACATGTGCATACACTTTAAAGGGTGTCCCAGGGTTTAATGTTTCAGTAAATAACCCTACCTAGCTAGCAACAAATAATTTCACTTGTTTATCAGTTAACTGGTATAATTATATGTACACCATTTTTCTCTGAAGAAATTAATGAACTTTCTGGATTTTTTTTCTTCATCTTTGCTTCAATAATCACACTTATCAAACTGTCTGGTACCAAACTAATTTGCAGCCAGGAAGGTGAAAATACCATACCTAAGCACACAAAATGCCTGTTATTTACTGAGTTGTCACCTCTTTTACAATTGCCAAAACAAAATAGTTTCCACACAATATTGTCAATAACTTTAGTAACTTTTAAGAGATTAATTCAAAACTTCATTGGAAGGTTTATTGCAATGAAAGCTCGGACACATTTGATAAACAAAATTATTTGACCATTATTTACAGAGTTACATGTATGGCCTCTTGTAGAATTTCAGAAAAAGTTTCCACTCAATAACTTGAGTAATTAACAGAATTTGAAACTTTATAGGAAGGTTTATGTCGCAATGAAAGCTTTGACAAAATTGATGAACAAAATTATTGGAGTTTCAGTTATCACATCTTGTAGCATTTGCCAAAACAATTTCTGCTAAAAAACTTCAGTAACTTTTAAAGGTTTAATCCAAAACTCCATAGGATTAATTTATTGCAATCAAATCTCGGACAAGATCCATAACCAAAATTATAGGCTAATTATTTACAGAGTTTTAACTTCTTGAAGAATTGTTGAAACAGTTTCTGCATGTTTACTTAAGTAATTAGAAAATTTATACAGTTACATGTATGGCCCTTTGTGGCAAATTGCTCATTTGACCTACATGTATGGTGGGTGTATTATGTACCGCTTTGTGGAACCCTTGGTTTAATTTGAATTGAAACTAAATGTCCTTTAATTGAAAATGTATAAATACATCATTAAATGTATTATATATATATAGTGTATTATTATAGATATATTAATCTTTTTATAAAGCAATTATAAAAAAAAATTGAATCGTATAGTTTAATTCATTTTTGTAGTAGTTTAAAATTAAGACCCAAGACCTACAAAATAAAAGCTGTACATACATGTACATGTATACTTGGCCATTTTTATGTTCAATTGATTCTTTTGGGGGCATTGATTTGTATATTTGTTGTTCCTTTTTTTTTTTTACTTCATTTGTTTATACATGAGGTTTACGAGTACATTTGAATCATTTGGTCTCAATCAAGTAACTGAAATTTCTTTCCTTAGATTTTAACCAAATGTGGTACATGTATATATATATACATTTGTATAAACAATGTATACTATATACTATGTACATGTATGTTGCTTTGACATCAGTTAGTTTCTGGCAAACATTCACCAAGAGATTTAGTTGTGTAATTTACCAGAGCCATAGAGAAATCAACATGAATGACCTTCATGTAGTTCTATAGCTAGATATTCAAATTTAAGTTTCATTTAATTAATGATATATACCATACATTGTATTAGCAACCCCAGCTCGTATCGATAACGCACTGGAATTAATCAAATTTTTATGTTCATGGTTTTAAAGTCTCAACTTCAGGCATAATTTATTTCAGAATATTTATATATTATATACCATCTGAAAGAGAAATAAATGTACTTTCCAAATGATATGTATTTTCGTTGCTTTTCGTTAATGTAAATGTGATGATTTTGCGAGTTAAAAATAAAAATTGGCACATTTTCATCGATACCGCTTTGGCTGCAGTTACGGACGAGCAGTCCGATGGGCTATGATAATCAAACTCATTTGCGAGTGCCTAAATGTTAATGAATATTCATGAAATTTTATATCCAATCAAAGAATGAATTTTTCTATGTCACGGAAGTTGAACATTTTTAAAAAAAAATGTTTTTGTAGAAGTTGCAGAAGTAAATCTTTGACGGTGGTGTGCATAATGGTCATTAGATATTGCACTTTTGTTCACCCATATCTAAAAAGATCGTGTTACAACTTAAATTTTGACATATTAATCACATTCTCGACGACATGATTTACTACCTCGCATCGAGCGTCAAACTTTTTTAGTGCACTGGTGCAGTTGAAGACGACCCACGCTTCAGTTGGCGCCATCTTGGATTTAACCTCCGGGGTGAAAGATTAACAAAGTGACTGTTGGAATCCGCTACATTTAAAACGAGTTATCCACATCTATCATGTTTTAATTCCAAATATAATCAATTAAAAATGTTTTGGCTTCTGAAAAAATGATAATAAAGTCTTTTAAAATGAGCTTTTTGGACATCCGACATCGATCGGCGTCTATCGCTAATTTGCATATGACCGAAAGAAATAGGTCACTCAATGCACATTAATAAAACGAAATATTTGAGATAATTATGAGTTTTGATGATGTCTATGAACTAAAAATAAATCCTGAGCATAAAATTACGGTTGCCTTTGGTAAATGTTAAATTCATATATTGAATTTATGACCGATATTGAAGGCCAAAAAACGCTGGGTGAACTGTGACTAAACTAGACCTAAATTATAAAACTTTCTAATGTCGTAATGATACATGACATGATACAATCGATGAAATTTTACATCTAAATCATTAATAATTACTGCAGTAGACTCTGTATGTATTTTAATTGAGAAAACGAAAATATAGTTTAATACTGATTCTACACTTGAATAATTTTTCAGAACCCTAGCTAGATCTACTTTATTTATATCTCCAGACATTTTTTTCACAAATCATAAATGTTAGATTTGCACTGTTGAGAATTCGAATTTCTAGTAAGCCTATTTTTAAGACAGTATATCCCTTGCCCAACTGGCCTACTAACATCAGCATTATATAAAACTAAGTCACCCAAATTTTCTCATGCAGGTCTGATCAACCTCAATTAAACTTTTCATGATTCTAAGGGAAAAAAACCAAAAAAAACAAAAAATTATTCTGTACTTGTTTGGACTTGTTTGCATATTGAATGGATAAATTTGTGTATAATCAAAATTATAATATATATTGCTCATTTGAAGAAATCCTCATAAATATTTGAGCATGTACTCGAAACAGTATTCACGACATGAATGGATTTACTAATTTATTACAGGTATATTGAGTTTTATGCAAAAATTTAAATGTGAGTGATGAAAAAATAATAATATTTTTTACCTAATCACTCAAAAGAAGCACAACCTCCTGGAATTAAAGGATTTGCCTGTATTTTATACATTTTGTCATACCAGTATTAAAAAGTAATGAAAATAAATAAAAACACAAACTACCTGTACAAGGAAGTTTGTCATACATATGTATACATAATTATGTACATTTTTCCATAATCAAAATTTATATAAAATACACAAGTTAATGTAGCCTATAAGGTTAGATAGAAATGAAATTAATCTGTTGCTCTGAAGTTTAACTTCTATAACTTCTGACAATAGCACTTGTTGTTTATAAATGATATTTTTTTTTTTTTGCTTTTCTTGTTCATTTTTTTTTCACTAAGAAAGAATGTTCATAACAATTTTTTGACTGTAGAAATAGATTCAGCATGAAAAAATCACGTTAGATACAGAAGTTTAGAAAGATAACTCATAGTAATATGAAATTAAAGAAAAACAAACTGAAAATATTTTCATCCACGGTTTCGCAGCATACAATTTTTTGCATTTTTTGTTCATTTTTACAAAAAAAATAGTGGGTTTATAACATTTTTTTTGACTGCAGAAATGGATTCAGCATAAAAAAATCATGCTGGGTGCAAAATTTTATAAAAATATATCAAGTAATATGGAAATTACATGAAAAAAAAAATGAAAATGTGTTCGTTGCCGGTTCCGCGACACGCCAGCCTCCTTATGTAGTAATCTAGTACAACAAATTCCAGTAAATGGCCGGATTTTCCAAACTTAAAATTGGCATAACTTTTGACACACTTAAGATATCTAGATAATTTAAACTGTTTTGGAAATGGTTTAATTAGCTCTACAAGATTATTACAATGTTAAACAAGGTAGATCACTTTAAAATTTTGAGCTGGGGTTGCTAATTGTATATACATTCTATACATGTACATGTATGGAATCTTTTAAGGCAGTACGGTAATAAGTGAAATGTCTTTTTACGGTGTACATGTATGTATGTATGCATGTACATGTATAGCAGAGTTTTGCAATAAAAATTTTGCAACCCCCCCAAAAAATATTTTTAATAGTAAAATGCATGTATACCACGTGTATTTATGTCTGTAGTTTCGTACATGTAGGATCAGGAAGTAATAATATTTGCAAGTAATATTACAAGTGTCGTGTTTATCAAGGACAAGTTATTTTGATTCTTTACTGTATATATATCTTGTATGTATATATATATCTTAATGGATTTGTAGAACTATATACTTCGTGACTAGAAAGTCAAGATTTCCTATACAATCACACAGGATGGTAGTCTTTATCTCAGTCATGTTGTAACCATGTTTTTCCTTGCCTCCATTATGATGGCTAAAATGTAGCTAGTAGCTACATGTACTTTGTACCACTGTATCATTGGTCTTTAATTCACCCCTAAAGACACATTTGGACTAGCCTAAATCATTGATTTATAGAAGAGTTCATTGTTTCTCGGGGGTTGATGATTTTGTTGTTGTTGTTGTTTTTTATTGCTGTTTAATGTCCCACGCAAGAATCTTTCACTCATATGGAGATGTCACCAAATGCCGGTGAAGGGCTTCAAATTTTGGCCTATGTCAGGGCTCTACAACACTAAAAAATTCCACTCTTCATTTGGCCAGTGAACCAGAAATTTTACTAGCCAGCCAGGAACTTTTACTCGCCAATATATATATATATATATATATATATATATATATATTTCATCGGGATGAAAATACAGAAATGAAATAAAATATTAATTTTCTAAGTTGATGATTTTATTGTTTCAATCCATTTAAAACAAGGTTATGAACTGCACCTTTTTGTGCATTTTTTCAATCCAGGAGTGTTTATATGCCTATATTTTTGTTGCTCTAATATTGAGGCAACCTTAAACTTTTTTTATAATTTTTAGCGCCAGTTTC
Organism: Atrina japonica; assembly: GCA_030159075.1. Classification (NCBI taxonomy): domain Eukaryota; kingdom Metazoa; phylum Mollusca; class Bivalvia; order Pterioida; family Pinnidae; genus Atrina; species Atrina japonica. The sequence goes on from BROG01000274.1 coordinate 207,238, forward strand.
TTTTCGACAGAATTTACAAAACAGACTGCACACAAGAATTGTAAATTTTGTCTGTAAGTTAAAATCTAGAGTCCAACACCCGTGACCTGATGACAAACACCTATAAAGTTCTTTAATTTATAGGTGTTTGTCCGTCAATCGGATTTTGTGGTAAATCCATTTGGGGATTCTGTAGCGGCCGTTTTTTTGTGTTGCCCCACGATAAAACAGCCACGATGAATCCCCAAAAGGAATTAGGCTGTGGTCTGCCTGCCCTCCTCGTCGAACACTAGGCCGAACTTTCTGCCCTGATTTTACCACTTAAAAATCGCTTAAATTAAAATCGAAATTGGGGCAGAAAGTTCGGCCTAGTCGAACACTAGCCATAACTCGGTTCCAGTATCCCTTTAACCAAGATCGTTTAAACTTAGTGTCTAATGATGCTTCTGTTGAAATCGACCGAGAAAAGAAAATGCCATCGTGTGCTGTTAGGAAAATTTCAAGTCGAAAACATGAAAGCGATACAACGTGTTTTTATACAGTAATCCACGTGAGTTAGATGCTCTAGTTAACCAAATTGGTTGTTGTTAAGCGCATAACAGACCATGATTTCGATAATGTAATTTCACAGTGAAAACGGACAAACTTTTGATTTCCGACTCGGGGAAAAAACTGGTCGCAATGTGGCGACTGAATGAAGATAAACACTCGCCAAAATCTAAAAAATGGTCGCATTTGCGAGTGATTTGGTCGCATTGTAGAGCGCTGTATGTTTGTCACTTACGGCCATAAGAGCAGTGAGGGTTCTTTAACTTGCTGACACCAACTGTGACACGGGACCACGGTTTTTGCTGTCTCATCCGAAGGACAGGAAACCGACCTGCAGCCGGCTGGACTCGAAGTCACAACCGAACGATCAAGAATCGAGCGCGCTACTGACTGAGCCAGGCCGGCTTTTGATGAGTTAACAATCGCCGGTGAATACATATAGTGATGTACATTTGTAAATGTACATGTTTGCTTAATGGTAAAGCATAGTCTTTGAAGAGTTTCATAATTACAATGTACAAATGTATATGTATTGTACATGTATGTATTTGAGAGAATATAAATATTTGATTGAAGAAATAATGGTCCTACATTGTAGTTGTACATGAGGCATTGTTTGTTTAATGGTTTTTTTTTTTCAAAAATTCATAAAATATTCCAAAAGATTACCGACAGGCTTTGATTTCAATATCGGGGTTAACCTTGGCTTTGGTTGTGCAGATTTCCACTTCTTGTTTAACATTTGAGTGTTCATTGTTAACTGTCCATTTAGCCTCTTGTGAATGTGTACATTTTACATGTGTATTCAAAAATGAAATCTTTTGAATCCAAACTGCATTTACATGTATGGTATCAATACAAAATGTCAATTTATAAAAATACACATCCTCATTACACTCTATTATGAAGCTACTTGTACAGTACGGGCCACGCGGATTCCGCAAAAGTCACGTCATCGCGGCGGGGTTAGTTATGAGTAGTCGTCCGCGATGAAATCGCGGCTATTTGACGCGGTCGCCGTCATCGCGGTGGTTGAAATTCCTCGCAAATCGCGGGGATGAATCAAATCATCGCAAATCGCGGCTGTTGAAAATCATCGCAAATCGCGGCTGTTGAAAACCATCGCAAATAGCGGCTGCTGATCTCCGAATACTACTGGAATTGTCGAACAGAATTCTGTTTTGTTTTGTTTTTTTATGCGAGGTCAATCTATTGATTAAATATTAAAAAAAAAATACATTACTATTCGCTTAAATGCGACAATTATCTTCTATAGTACCCGAAATATGTACCTTCAAATTGATCCCAAACCAAACAAAACCCCCCCGACTTTCACTTTGTTCAACTTCATCAAACTCCAAAGTTCTTCTACGTCATGTAATGAAATTGATTACCCAAGCCGTCAAGTCAAAGTTATCCGTGCGTGAAGTGTAATCACATTTCTGCACAGAGTTGGACACGTGGGACCTTCTACCTTACAAGTATATCGCTTTTCAACTATCCGTAACTGTGATATTAGACATCGTATGTCAATTTACACAAATTTTTTGACATCAATTAAAATATCGACAAAAAGAAATAACGGAACTTCGACTAATCATATCGAGGTTTATTTTCTTTCGATCCTACCTACTTCGTATTACGTTTAGTTATCTACGTATCTGGTTTATAAAACAGATTTTCAAACAACAACTGTAAGCCAAATTTGTGACGGCCCTTAAAAATTCGAAGTTCTGAAATCTCTCTCTCTTTCTGTCTGTCTCTCTCTGTCTCTCTCTCTCTCTCTCTCTCTCTCTCTCTCTCTCTCTCTCCACACATGTATTTTTTCTCGGTCAAAAGATGTATTTCTCATTCCCAATATTTTAACGGTACTATGTTTTGTTTCATTGGTTTAATGGTTTAAAACAGTTCTTCGCCTGCTGCATATAATATCAAGGTTCATCATGACTTTAAAATCACAAAAAAGAATTATCATGTATGCGATACTAGTATAAAGGTATAGAATTTCCTGGTCTCCTGACCATTCCACTTAAACTACCGGACGTTTATGATATACTAAAGCTAATGTAATTGAATTGGGTTGCCGATACCTTTATCTACCCGACTTTAATATGAACTTCAGTTAAAGTATAGTGCAACTGTGTACACTTTTTAAAATTAAGATTAAAAGTGGTACGAATAATATACATATATTAGCAAAATTTCAAGGAAATCTGTACCCGATTTCGTTATACGAAACATACAATTCATTCACGCGGGTAAAACTTTTTACAAAGTCTTTTTAAAAAGTTTTTACCATTCGATGCTTTATAAAAGTAAAATTCCCAGGTTTCAAAAAATTATTTTAACATCAACAAATGAACTTATACAGGTTTGGAGGAATAGCAATCGTTGGGATATTCTATTCATTCAAAACAAAAATGCATATGTAAAAAACTCTATTATGATATATCTTCAAAATGTACCCGGGGAGAGACCACAGGCCTCCCGCAAGTAAACCTTCGTTTGAAAATCGATTTAACAAGCTATAGCTGATCAAAATTGAACAAGTCGTGTCTGATTTTTCATATGCAAATTAATCTGGAATTATGATTCTGGTCATCGTCAACTACCGCACAGGGGTAAATAGTCTGACTGGTGTTTTTTTTAAATAAAATATAAAACACGATTTAAACTTGTATATTACAATTAATAATAAAAATCAGATTGACATTAATTAAATGTATTACAGTCCACAGACTGCTCAACCCCTCTTTGAAAATCAGTCATGATTGCTGCAAATCACGCCCAATACATACAACTGATGAATTCCGTCAATCATATATCAGGTGACACGAAATATGCAATGACAGCACAATACTGTCTGCATAATCAAATGATTGGATGGAAGATGGCTGAAAGTATTGACAACGTCCCATAAGAAAGGACACAGAATGATACATGCATTTAAATGGACTTTCTATTTACCAATATTGCGTGTTTTCCTTTCAGTATATCTATCTAGAATCAATTACGGACTGGAGAAACTGTCCGACTAAGTAACCGTCCGCTAAAGTACTAAATGGATATATTGAATCTGTGCAAACATATTATCATTCATTAATTATTTTATTGTACTAAATTGTAATTGTAAACAGTAAATGACGTTTTATGTCCCTTGTTTGTGACTAAGTTAAATGTCGGGGCGTCTAATAATCCAAAAATTCAATTTAATAATTGATTTCGAATCTGAAAATAAACCATTTGAAATTAATGCAAGCTATATTTTAACAGTTTAGAATGAAATTTTGTTCCATAATCTGTGTATATCTACATCCATCCTAACTCAGTAGCGCATTCTTCCAGAACGACAACTATATACATGTATTTTGTCATAAAATTGGTAAAATATATATGTAGCATTAATATCCCCGATGTTTTAATAATAGATTCGATATCAATTTTGTTATTTAGCCGTATATATAACCACCGTTGAACTAGATACAGTTCATGGCTTGCGCGTATATCTGTGTACATAAGAAGCTGAGTATTATCTCTTGACAGCGATTTATGACCCCGTCGCTATGGATACCCCATTCACCCAGACTTGATGTTTTGTCCCTGTTATGTAACTGCTTCGATCTGTGGTCTTCAACGAGGAGCCATTATAACTGTAAGTTGTTCAAATAATGTGGACTCTGATTAAAGAAGATGGATCTTCGGGGGGGGTAGATTTTTTTTTATTACAAACACACCAGATTTGGATCAGCCGTACTTTAAGATTTAGTCTTAATATTGGGAAAATATAGGGACATCTAGCGTGACATCATATTTCGAATATAAAATTTGTGAATACTGAGTTGCCTTTATTGTTGACCTACATGATCATATCATATCATGGCAAAGACCGTTGTTCATTTCCTAATAAAGATGATTCTGAATAATGGTTTAGATAAAATAAAAAATACCCACTTGAACTTTTATTGTTCAACATACTATGTATCTACATCTGTTCGCACATAGTTGCTAAAATAAACTCGACTAAAATAACCTACCGACTTTATGAAAAGGAAAAGTCTATCAGCGATATTTACAGTCTAACAGGCATTTTTTATTTTTTTTTTTTGGGGGGGGGACTATTTCTTACCGGTATTGATGATGACATAAACATGATAATCCAAACTCACAAGGGAGTCATGATTGTTGCAAATCACGCCAATACATACATATTCAAGATCATATCAGGTGACACGAAATATGCAATGACAGCATAATACTGCATACACAATCAAATGATTGGGTGGAAGATGGTTGAAAGTATCGACTACGTATATATATCACTGACGTCGGAAGCAAAATGAATGTGGAGTGGTTTAACCAACTTAAAAAAAAACACACACACACACACACAAACCAGATTATACCCCAATTTTCAACACCTATGTCTATCTTTGCAAAAAAGGGGGGGGGGGCTAAGCCCCCTATCCCCCGGTTCCGACGCCTATGTATATGGCTTAATGATATATTGAATTTATGCAAATATATTATACTTTATTAATTATTTTATTGTACTTAAATATATTTTACGCTCTTTAAAATAATTTAAAACCGTAAATGACGTTTAATGACAAAAAGATAAATAGAAACAATTACAAATGCACAGTTTCCCTTGATTGTGACCGAGTTCAATGTCGGCGCGTCTAATGATCCAAAAATACAATTTAACAATTGATTTCGAATCTGAAGATAAAACGTTTGAAATTAATGCATAGGCGTCGCATGCAAATTGAAAGTGTGTGTGTGTGTGTGTGGGGGGGGGCTAAACCAAATTAAAACACACACGCGAGAAAATTTTTTTGTCACCTATGCCGATCTTTGCCCCCAAAAATGGGGGGGGGGGGGGGGGGGGCTTAGCCGCCCCTAGCCTCCGGCTCCCACGCCTATGTAATGCATGCTATATTTTAATAGTTCAAAATAAAATTTTGTTCGATAATACATCCACCCTAACTCAGTAGCGCATTTCTCCAAACGACAACTGTATACATGTTTTTTTGTTATAAAATTGGTAAAATATACATGTAGCATTGATATCCCCGATATTTTTTATAATAGATTCCATATTAATTTTTTAATTAGCAATATATATATAACTAGATACAGTTCTTGACTTACGCGTATATCTGTGTACATAGGAATGTGAGTGTTATCTCTTGAGGCGATTTATGACCCCGTCACTATGGATACCCTGTTCACCCAGACTTGATGTTTTGTCCCTGTTATGTAATTGCTTTGATCTGCGGTCGTCAACTAGGAGCCATTATTACTGTAAGTTGGTCAAGTAATGTTGACTCTGATTAACGAAGATGACGGGGGGGGGGGGGGGGGGGGGGGGGGGGGGGGGGGGGGGGGGGGGGGGGGGGGGGGGGGGGGGGGGGGGGGGGGGGGGGGGGGGGGGGGGGGGGGGGGGGCAATAGATTTTTTAAAAACACACCAGATTTGGATTAACCGTACTTTAAAATTTAGTCTTAAACGCTAAGATGCTCACAGACCTAGCCTTGTTTATTGCGATAGCCCTTTTTATAGCTCTGAAAATTACATAGAGATATATTTAGTTTAATAATTTTTGTTTTGATATTTTGTTTTATTTAAAGGTCTACATGGTAGTTCTTGCACTTTAAATAAGTGGGGCAAATGTCTTGAGTGAAAAACCACGTAGATCAACCGTTACAGTTACCATAATTACTCTACGCTTAAACTTTATTTTCATTTTTTTCAATTTGTCAATATATGTTGAAATACAAATCATGAAAAAACCAAACTAAAAAGTCAAACTGATGGAGACGTCACAAAAAGGCTAAACTAAATTTTTGGCCTATGTTCGACACTTGAGGGTTTTCATTGTGCCGACACCTATTGTGACACGGGGCCAATCGTCTCCGGCGAAGTTTAAATCCATGATCCTCCACATGCATTGCGGTATCTTATCCCCACAATAAACTCCGCGCCTCTCCTTAAAAATTCCTTGATTTGTACCTTATAACTGTGTCTTTGGCCGGAATAAAGACGAGTCGCAATGTGATAAGCAACTCTGTGAAGTGGGCTTTTATATCTTACCATTTCTGCGAAGCAAACACAGTTGGATCATGGAGAAACGGATACCTCATCGGGTTCTCAACGAAATATTTTTAACGATTAAGAGGTCAGAATTCAATCAATGTCTGGAGGTTTATAGTTTCAAAAATAAAACTGATGAATTCCGTCAATCACACATCAGATGACACGAAATATGCTACGGCATCATTATACTGCCTGCACTATCAAAATGATTGGTTGAAAGATGACTGAAAGAATTGACTATTATGGCGTAAAGGATGTACGCCCCTACCTCATTTGAACTACCGGTCGAATATGAAAGGAGTTTTTCATGCATTTTAACGCGTATTCATCTTACCAATATATTGCTATGCTATCAGTATATCTATTCTGAATCAGTCGGGAGAAATTCTTTTCTGCAACTTGTAAATAGTTTTTTAAAACTTGGAAAATAAATTTAAAAAGTTCTTAACAGAGAATCACGGAGAAGTTTAGATTTTTATTATTATTATTTCATTTGTACTTAAAATTTTTACGTGTGTAATATATTTCACACAGATGCTACGTTTGTTTATCGTTGTTTAACGTCCCACTAAAGAATATATCAGTCATATCGAGACGTCACCAAAAATTTGCATATGCTCGGCACTTACGACCATTGAGCAGTAAAGGTTCTTTAACATGCCGACACCTACTGTGACTGACATGATGGACATTAAGAAAATATATTATCAAATGCATAACATGGAATCAATTTTCTGTCATACAAGATATTAAATGCATATATCCTTTTTAATTTTTAGTATTTTTTATGATTACCAAAATGTTTTTTTTTTCGATATGCCCTCTGATAATGAAGGCATACAGTCCTTATATACTATGACGCTGTCGATAAGGTTCAAGTTCAAGTAAGGATACCCCGTTCACTCAGAATCGATATTTTGTCCCTGTTATGTAATAGCTTTGGTCTGCGGTCTTGATCGAGGAGCCATATTTGTAACTTGGTCAAATAATGTGGATTCTGTTTAATGATAGTGGATCTTCGGGGGAGGCAGCAATAGAATTTTTTTTCGAAAAGAAATATGTAGAGCTTGGATCAGTCGTTCTTTTAGATTTAAATATCAGAAAAAAATATTCTTGACTTACTCATGTTTTGGAATCTATATTGAATTTAAGAATCTTTTTAACAATATTGCCACAGTTTTCAGACTGAGTAGGAAGTATAAAATAATTAATTTAACAAAACGGCTTTTTTTAAATTAACTGTCAGCGATCGTTTTCCTGATTAATATACTGCGAATATGACTCGTCAGAAATACTTTAAAAGTTATAATTTTATCAAATATAAATCACAGAACTGCCATTTTGTATTTACCTCCTCCCAGTAAAGTAAAATTTTACAACATGACAGAACAATGTCAGCCGTTTACGGTTTGGATTGTGGGTATAGTTCCAATCCTTTAAATTTTATCTTTATTTTTACTCCGAGAATTAATCAAGGTCATTTTGGTTTTTATAATTAGATTACATGGGGATAAAGCAAAATTAATTTTTAAAACGGAAAATTCCATCAAAGGCAAACAATCTCACTCTCCCAGAGTAGCAAATATAAAAACATCAATTTAAATGAGGTTGGTCTGGAAATATATCATTTAGTTTCAATAGTTTCTCTCTCAACTAACGATATATATTTATATGACCCACAGAGCTTCATGAATTGATACGATGATTGACAGACAAACCGCCAAACTAAATTACGTATACAGGTAGGGGCGGGGTAAAATAATCACCTGAGGGTAATACGTGGACGAAAAGGCGGGACTTCATGACTTCAGGTAATGAAAGCCATATCAAATATCATGTGCAGCGATATATAAAGCTATTACCTTTATATATCGCTGTCATGTGTTAGAAGATTATTTTTTATAATAAAAAATAAGAACATGTCTGCACGAGGGACCAACAGGTCAAGTATGACAATGACCATCGTATTCTCAGCTTCGAAGCGGGTCGATGTTTGTATCTGTAAGCGTTTTTTTAAAAAAATGAGACTCGCGTCACTTATTTGTGCGATTAAGCATTATTCTCAAACGAACAGTTTTTTGATAAATATTTAGAAAAACTAGGTTGCGTAACTAAAATAATTCTTTCTGTTGCTAGTTGGCGAACTCCTTGTTTTTAAATAAGGTTGAAACTGGCGAGACTTTAAGTCGCGTAAGAAAAAAGTCAAATTATGATGAATATGCTAATGATTCGAGATACAGTGCTTCAGCATTGTAGCCAAACTTATGGTAGGTTACAGAAAATAAACGTACTTTTGCACCGTGATAACACGTTCACATTGATTATGAGTTGGCAGTTTCAGCGGAATAAATTGTTTTTAAGTCCAGTATAAAACACATTTGATGTTTGCTATCCACATTATACTAATTCAGAATGTTAACTTATGCTGACAAAACATCGATAATACTTTAACAGACCACGCTGGACTGGAATTTTCCAAGTAATGTTAACAAATGTAAAGTAATGATAACCTAATTAATCATCGATATAATTTAAGTTGCTCACAACCGCGAACTGCGGCGATAAATTTTTCCATCGCAAACTGCCGCGATAATTTTTTTCCATCGCAAACTGCCGCGATGATTTTTTCCATCGCAAACTGCGGCGACCCGCGTTGAGCTCAATAGCCTGATCGCGTATTCGCGGCGAATTTATTGAGCAAGATTTATATGACCACCGCGATGACGTGACTTTTGCGGAATCCGCGTGGCCCGTACTGTACTTGAAATTTTCCAAATACAATGTTGAGAATGAGATATATATATAAACTAAAATACATGTGTACACATTACTAGTGAGTTCAACAGGAAAGTAACCATGAAATCTGCTGTCTAGATAAAATAATCACAAGTTATGTTTTCGCTGTAAATCCTGTTTTTTCTCCTGTACATACATACATGTGGAATAACTTTCCATGTTTATCAAATCCATTGTTGTTGTAATAATAATCTTTTCGTTTTCTTCGGTGTGCAGTAACAAGCTCTATTGCTTCAGATTTTTGTTACCGATTTATCGTTATTAGATTTGCATGCAGTTCATCTGGGTTATAATTGTTTATCTATGGCATTTGCTTCATTGTACACATATGTTGTGGTTTTACAGGCCCACAGGCTAAAAAATCGGCAAGTTTTTAGATTTGTTTTGTCCATTGTTAATTTATCTGTCTATAATACATGTACTTCTGAAATCTACATTTGTATTCAGTGTAAATTGATAAGTGAATTGTAGAAATACAGAAATCATAGTATGCATGTACAATGTATGTCATAATTGGGGGAAAAACACAAACAAAACAACAGATAGAATAGAATTAGAATTATTTGATGATGGTTAAATCATGTTATTCCATACAAGTACGTGTAGTCATTATTGATGCCATACATTTACATTTATACATAAATCTTACATGAGCCATTGAGGACTGTAAAAATGCTATATGTGTATAAGCCACATTTGACATAAACTGAAGGAAAGATATCGATAAGTCACTTGAGTGGCTCATGTGATCATGTATAGCCATCCAATGCCATATAATATTGCTAACTGGCTCAACCAGGTGACATATTGTGATCCATTGTCATGTAGTCGTGCCTAGATGAC